>OU427002.1:6198700-6273700 GCA_911387935.1 Dolichovespula saxonica | reverse complement strand
AGAGACAAAATAAAAGAGAGAGAGAGAGAGAGTGAGAGAGAGAGAGAGAGAGTGAGAGAGAGAGAGAGAGAAAGAGAAAGAGATAGTCCTTTCACGTTATGAAAGGCAATGTCCAGTTGCAAAGAAGTGACGTTCATTCCCTTTTCTAAACAAGAAAAAGATTCTACGAGTCCTTTTTTCAAGCAAATGTTATATAAAATAATTTTGAAAGAAGACGAACAATTATAATAAAAATAAATTATAAATATTAAAACAAATGCCTTAAAAAAACAATTTATATAAAAATAAATGATTACGATAAAAGAATGAGAAATAATTATAATAAAAATATAAAAGAAAATCTTTTTGGAACGTTATATTTTCGAAGTTTTCATTGAAAACTGAATCGATAAATCGACAGGTTTATATGGTTATTGACAAATAATAAAACGATAGTTCGGTAATGAATTGAAAGAGGCGAAGGATATCGGATGAAATACTTTCTAAAACAAATGTCATATCAAATAATCAAAGAAAATAAATAAATAAACAAATAATTATAACAAAAATTGAGAAACGATCATAATAAAGAAAATAAAAAAATAAAAGAAAATACTTTTGGGACGTGGTGTCTCAAAAATTTCGTTAAAAAATAAATCGCTAGATCCACAGTTGGATTGATCCAGTGACGGATGATATATCGATGACAAATTACAAGAGATTGAATAAGATGGAATGAAATGCAATGCTTGGAGGAACGTACTTTACTTTATTTGTCTTTCGCCTTGGGCGCCTCATTAAACACATACCAGGCGAATCGAAGCGCGTCAAGCAATTTGCCGTGGCAAATTACTCTCTGGACACCTCTGTCATTTTTTTTTTCTTTTCTTGTTTTTTTCTTTTTTTACTCCTTTCCCAACCCACGCAGAGAATTTCTTTTGTTCGTTACCTCATTATCGTGATCTCATATGCATTTTTATATAAAGTCTATTTTGAAAACAATAATAAATATATATGTATGTATGTATGTATGTATGTATGTATGTATGTACGTACGTATCCATATAGATATGTATGTATTGGGTCGTCTATGATGAAATTTGTAAGAAGAAAAGGCAAAGTCGGTTGGTAATTTAAAAATTTCATCCTTGACAATATATTTATATAAATTTATAAATAAATTACAATTAAGTAAACAATCACTGACAATTATTATTAACTATCGTTTATTCAAACTTTCGTTACTGTTATTAATCAACAAATAAATTATTTCATTTGAATAAAAGAAAATATTTTTAAATATTTAAATTTCATGATAGATTTTATGGCATTTTGATCCGAGCATTGAAATAGGATGTATTACATGGAATAAAAACATGATTCGAATTAGGATTAGAAATCTACGATGCAAATCCACGATCTTATCATTTATGTCGATCACAACCAGAGTTGCCTGGTAATTAGAGTAATTTTTTAATTTTTTTCTTTTCTTTTTTTTTTTGATCTTTCTTTTACTCAAGTTTCAGAATGAGTCCTTCGTAAATATGATTAGTATTTAATAACTACTAATTACTCATAAATTATTACGTGTTATCTACTACCATCAACGATCAAGAAAAATTTTTTCGCGATCTGTAAACTCATTCAATTCAATCATTTCAACTATTTTATTTTTTGTCTGTTTCTCGGTCACGATTCTTTTTCATATATTCTTTTTTTTCTCTTCTTCAACTTCGAGACTTGTAATACGTCAAGTGTAATAGAAACCTTTTAATTACAATCTTCTCCTGTGTATCAATTCCGCTGTTCGATCCACATAAAAAAGACAGAAAAACCAAGTTGCATTTTTATGCAAATACAACAGCATGATATTATTAACATTATTATTATTATTATTATTATTATTATTATTATTATTATTATTATTATTATTATTATTATTTTATTATTTTTAGTATTATTATTATTATTATATTTTATGAGAATTTTTATTTATATTTTAATTTTTTTTTTTTAGACACAAAAGAAATTGAATAATATAAAACTTAGAATTAATGTTAATCTATAGACGCCGAAAAATTATTAATATATATGTATACGTGTATATAGCAATACCATAGAATTTCTGTTAAAAAAAAAAAGAGAGAAAATTATTAGCAAGCGTAAATAATGTGTTAATTAATATGGGCCAAAAATTTCCAAGTAATAATAAAATTCAATTACTCTTTCTCGAACTTTCTTAGACTGATTTTCTTTTTTTTTTTTTGGAATTGTGAAAACGAAGTTCCCAGGTTTGTAATTTTACAATCTAAGAAAAGAAATTAGTTTAACAATTAGTTTCGAAAAGGAGTAATTGATCTTTAAAATCACTTAGTAACTTTGAACTCAACCTGTATAATTATTTATAGACACAAAAAAGAATTTAGGTTATAAACGATTTGAAAATAAAAGAAGAAAAAAGGCAATAAAAGGAAAATAAAATAATAAATGCGGAGATCGTGTAGAATCTTTGTTTAAGAAGAAGCTAATATTTTTTTTAAATTAGATTATTTTTTTAATTAGCTTATTTTTTTTTTTGTTCTTCAAGTATAACTAATTTATTAATTGTCGTTTTATGTCACTTTCATTCGCGTCGAGTGAAACAATGCGCACGAATAGATCCGATTTTATGTAACGCATAACAGAGTGCAAGAAGGTGTATCTCATCATGAAATTCCTTTCACTTCCGTTGCGTTCTCGCAAATTTCTTACGCAATATATGTATAAACTCAGTTCAATAATCGATAATAATAAATCGATTGATTCGAAATGGAATCGTTAAGAGAATTATACCAACCGATGTTATTAACTTTCTCGTCTCTCTCTCTCTCTCTCTCTCTCTCTCTCTCTCTCTCTCTCTCTCTCTCTCTCTCTCTTTCTCTCTCTCTCTTTCTCTCTCTCTCTCTCTCTCTCTCGTCAAAAGATGTTCAACTTTCTACTACTAGACGATTACTAGCAAATATCTTCCACGTTTTATAACACCATGATTATTAAGAATGTCTTGGAAAAATGTTTGAGAAATAGATTTTCCATTTGACAGAAAATTTCACTAGATAGTTTCATCCGAATTTTTCCAATAATAAAAATCTATGTTATATCGAATGTATATAATCAATTATCATTAATCTTTCTTCTAGTATTATTTTGTAATATAATTCTTTTACTCTAATTTTTGTAATACCATTTTTGTCTTGTTCAATATTTTTAATACAATTTTTTCTCCGATATAATATTTCCAATGTAACTTTTTCTTCCCGATTATATTTCTGATACAAATTTTTTTCTTTATAATTATCTTTTTTATAATTTCATTTTGTTTCCTTCATCTTATTTCGAATTAAATGTAAATTCTATTTATTCACTAAACACAACAAATTCTATTACTTATTAAAATATTTTTATCTACCGTATTTATTTCATCTACTAAATTTGAAAGATTAATATGTCATCTTGCGTATATATATATACGTTCTATTAGATGGAACACTTTAAAAAGCAATTAACCTTCACTAACATCTTCGTTTCTACTTCTCTTATTCTCAAGAAGAAATAATTACACAGAAAGTAAGAGTAAAACGTGTAGAGCACAAAACGATCAAAACGACCGTTCTCTTTCGTAAAACGGGTATTAAGTCACACCAAACTATCAAACTTGAAATTATTCAGGCTCGTTATAATTTCTAATTATACTTATCATTGACATTTTATTTGCTTGTTCTTTTTTTTATTCTTTTTATTTTTTTTCTTCTATCTATTTAGTACGTTACAAAAAAATCATTGCAAATTGTTCGCGCAAAAAGGGAAACGATTTTTTAATTATTATTATTATTATTTCCCTTTTGTTTGTAAATATTATTCCAATCAGACTAAATGCGAAGAAATTTGCTTAATATAAAATTATTATCTTATAAATTTTACCACTTTTTATAAAAATATATTTTACATAGACTTTAGATATTTCAAATTAAAATAATATATATATTATGGATTTAAAAGAATTCTAAACAAAAGTGATATAAAGTATAAAAATATAAAAGATAAAATTTGTGAAAATATATTCTTATATATTTGGAAATTAAGAAATATCACAAAAAATAAAAGAAATATAGTCACGTTATACTTCGAAAAATTGTCTATCTACAAAACGATAAACTATCTACGTATAATATTTTAATGAGGAAAACTGAGAAGGAACAAGGAATAGGAATTCAAGTGAAAGAGGAAGAATAACGGGTGGTCGTTTGAGAACGTTATTATCCGACCACGAACATACACACACACACACACGGCTCGGATCGTGTGAACCAGAACCGCGAACGGTGCACATTTCGCGGTTGCATCGTCAGCAAGTTTTCGAATGTATTTTACTACACGACTAACTGTGTTCCGTAATAATCTCATCGTTGCAAGATAGAAAGAGTAAGAGAGAGAGAGAGAGAGAGAGAGAGAGAGAGAGAGAGAGAGAGAGAGAGGTTATTTATAAAAGAAAAATCTGTTACTTAGACTTCTCCCATCTCTTCTTATAGTAAAGAAAAAAAGACAAAAATTATCATACACAGGGTATGTGTGTTAACTAAGAACGAAATACTACTTGCATACCAATTAAAGAAGGTGAGAGAAAAAGAAAGAGAGAGAGAGAGAGAGAGAAAACATATTTCTTTAGGTAGTACTCATAGCCTCTTACTTTACAATTTTTCACATACTATCGTTGATTTATGAATTAAGGAAACTCTTTTTATGACTCGTACAATTCATTCAAGATAACATTTTTAATACTTTTAACCAATATAAATCATGAATATTTACGAATTGAAATTATTTAACTTTTCGCGTTATCTATTACTTAATACCGTGTCATACAAGATTAATATAATAGCTCTTTATAATAAATAAATAAATGTACATATAAAAGTATTTGCATAACAAATCGAAATCTTAGATATAGGAAAAAAATAGAGAAGAGATAAAAGTCAACTTTTATTTATTAACTCGACGCATAATTTGTGTCGTGGTGTTTGAATAAAATTTTTCATAATTTTTTCAATAAAAATATTTTTCAATAATTAATTATGCGACTTTATAAAGGTATCAAATAATTTTGATATCATGAAAAATAAGATAATATTATTCAAACAACATAAACTTTCAATTACTTTCAACAACTGTTAACAACGATTACTTCCAATTTTCAACATTACTTTCAACAAGTATTAACAATAATCACTTTCAATTGTCTAGTTACAAAAATCGTATGATTAGATCAATTGATGATGATGTTTCATATAATTACAAGGACAATTTGATTCGAATAAACGGAGTCAATCTGAATCTTCTATTTAACACAAGGTTCAGTGAAATATAGATAGATTTAGACCCGTTTATTTACTGTCACAAAGAAAGAGAAAGAGAGAGAGAAAAAGAAAGACGAAGATGATTGCAACAGCTCCTTCTCGTGAGGAACGTAATTAGAACAAGGTTGAGATCCTACTGAGAGCGATTGTATCGTTTTGTTAAATGACGAAGACCAAATAGAACGTTTCGATGTTGATGCTGATGATGATGATGATGTCTTACGGTCAAAATTAAATTCTCATTACACACGAAAAATCTATAGAATATTACGAAAGAAGAAATTATCGCATATTACAATAGAAATCTACTTAATTTGATCATTAGTTTCGATGAAATGGCAAAAAAAAAGGTAATTCAATGTTTTAAGAACGAATTTAAAAATTTCAAATGTCTCTTGTATTTCTATTTTTATATTTTTTTTTCTTCTATACTATATCGAACGAAAAAGAATCATTTTAATATATCATTACATAAATTATCTCATTGTTCATCTGAAAATAATATCAAAAAATGTATAATAATAATAATAATAATAATTATTATTATTATTATTATTATTATTATTATTATTATTATTATTATTATTATTATTATTATTATTATTAAATATAATGTAAAATTTGGAAATAATAATTTAAAATGTTAGGATAATATAAAATTTAAATTACAACAAGATTTAATAATAATAAAAATAATAAATAAAATTTAAAATAATCTTAAATTCATCAACAGTACTCGGGCGTTTTGTATTCTTCCTTTCAACATAAAAAATAAGACAAGAAAAATAAAACAATAAGGAAATGAAGAAAATAGAGGACGACCGTAAATATCTTGCGGTGACGACTAGAATAAAAATTCTGTTCAAATAAACATTTCTAAAAAAAGGCCAAAAGGTTCCGGATTTTCTGGTTGCGTTTTAAAGATCCATGCGAGAATTCACGCACGCGCTCCTATCAGTGCATCTATTTCGTTCTCTATCTCTTCATCTTTCTGGAACACACGTGACTGCCGGACGTTGCATAATTCAAATATAGACGCGCGAGAGAGTAAGCGAGCCGAAGTAACGAATAAATTTCAGCGGTGAAGCGTTTCCAAAAAAAAAAAAATAAGATAAAATAAAAACAGGAATTTGAAATACCTTCTTTTTTTATTTTAACTTTTTGATTGCACATGATCTTTCTCTCGAAATTTTAGGAAAATACGTACTACGATGATATTAAGAATAATAACATATATTCCATAAACGCTATAAATATACTGTAAAATAATATTAAATAAAATATATATATATAACGCGTTTAAATTTAAATTCAATTTCTACAAAATCTAGATAATTAAGTATCCTCAAAACATGAAACGAAAGAAAAAAGAAGATTTTGATTGTATCGTATCAACTCAATCATGAATCACGAAGCAGGATCACGACCATGAACATGAGGAGCACGAGCAAGAGTTATGATGAATGTATTTTAATAAATTTTCTCTACATATTTACATTGATATATTTAAAATGATATATTCTGAATAGCTCTGTCATAAAACATCTTTCTTTCCGCTGTTAATCGGTCGTCGTTCGAAAAAAAGAAAAAAAAATAGAAAAAAAAAGAAAAGAGAATAAGAATAAGAAGAAGAATAAGTTCGTTTCACGAATATTTTCGCAAGCGATGCAAATCAGTTGTCGGATGTGTTTTAACGACGACACGCGATACTTTCTTAAATGTCTCTTGTATTTTACAAGTACGGCACAACTATATTTCGTAATTCTGTTGCAGATAGAACGGTACATTAGCATAGTAGAGAGGACCTAAACCAAGAAGATAGAAAGGATGCGATCGATCGTACAGATTTAAGAGTGGAGCCGAAGCCGAAGCCGAAGCCGAATTGATTGATTGATTGATTGATTGATTGATTGATTGATTGATCGATCGATCGATCGATCGTACGTCGATTAAGATGAACGGAAACGGAAAGAAGGACAATAACAATAATAACAGTATTAACGATAACAATTGGTTCCGCCAGCTGACATTGATTATCACGATTTTCGTATTGCTGTCCGTTGCAGCAGCCGAAAAGGTTATATTACTATTTAAAAATATCTTTCATTGATTCCTCATTAACATTTCCTCATTAAAATTTCATTCAGACAAAAAGATATTTTATCTTATTTTGATTTAATGTTTTTTTTTTGTGTTTAAATAAAAAAGAAATAAAAAAAAAAAAAGAAAAACCGAACCGAACAAACCGCAGTTCGCACGAAGTCCTCAGAATTCTTGTTACAGCAAAAACGTCAAATCTTTAGGGAACAAGTATTGCCAGCTCTCGGTGGGAAAATACCGGAGGAAGCTTTTAGAACCGATCGTTTGGCTCTAAATCGTTTGAATAAGGAAGGCATTACGATACCGGATGGCGTTGTACTAGACGCGAGACACGTTCATAAACATCCACGTACTTCGCAGCATATGCCTAAGATCATTAAAGTAAACAAATTTTGTATATATAGAATAAATATGAGAGTGCGATAACAACGAAAAAATTCAACGAGATAATTTATATTCTTACGTAGAAATAAATTATTGATATAACGTTCTATATTACTTATGAAAATAATTTCAATCGAAGGTATACTTAACGCCTGATGGTCGATACGTACCACCCGAAGGTCGGACCCATTATGATCATCCGAAAGCCGTCGACACAACTTATATCATTCGAACGCCCTTCGGAAGACCCGAGAAACCAACAAATAACTTTGAAAATTACAAGCATCATCGAGTTCATGGCAAACAGCAACCTTATCCTAATCACAGACAACAGTTTTTGCCATTGATTCCACCTACCAAACCTGGTGTTTATAAGCCAATAGTGACGCCATTGATGTTACCGATGAATCCTAATTTATTTGAACGAACGTATTTACCTGCCTGGGATCTCGAATACGATTGGGACACCGTTTATCGACCTTTTAACGAATATTATGTCGACAATATCGCGCTTTTTAATTCTCATCAGGTAATTTGCATTATTATATCATATACATTTACACGGTGGTTACACATTCTTTTTCTCTTCTATATAATTTGCATAATTTTTTATAAATTGTACATACTTGAATAAACATTTTAAAAGTTAAAACTTTTAAAAGTAATTAAAAACAAAAAAAAAGAACAAACGAACAAGTTGTTACACATATTTATGAATAATTTTGTAATAAAAATTTTATTTTTAAATTTCTAGACAAATAATTAGGGCACATTTTATTAATCGATTTATTAATAATCGCTTCATAAACAATAACAAAAAAAAAGTAATAATAGTATAATTAAAATTTATGAATCGAGGACACTTTGGGCACTTCAATTTTTATTCGATTTTCTTTCTCTCTCTCTCTCTCTCTCTCTCTCTCTCTTTCTCTGTTGTTTTGATTATTTCTAAACTATGATACATAAGAAAATCGATCGACAAACGTATGTAATAACTAAGTACATAGTACGGATGTTGCAAGTCATACAGACCGTGAAAGCAAAACAAGTTTCGTCGACACATGAGATTCTAGTTTACCTACTTCAACGATCGACGACGAGTCTACGCCACAAGTACTACCACAGTTTTCTAGTATTACATAGTTATCCCAATAAGATATCTATGTTACCTTATACCAGATGTGAAAGAACGAAAGTATATAAGCCGAGCGTGATGCCGTATATCAAACATGCAAATCTCCGTGAAGCGATCGTTCAATGCTACGATATATCGATGACATAGAGCGAAACAAAAAATAAATTTAAATATAATTAAAAAAGAAAGGATATATATATATATAATAATAATAATTTAGTATATTTATTAAAAAGTAAATTATAAAAAGTGAAAAATTAATGATAAGAGTGAAATATAAAATCATAGAGAGAGAGAGAGAGAGAGAAAAAAGAAAAATATTGATTAAATAATAACGAACTTATTATTAATAATTTGTATTGGATAAAAATAAAATTAAAGTTAAATTCGTTCGACCATTATCATGACAAAACTGACGAACGTTTTTCAATTATAGATTCTCACTGATTATCAAGGATTTCTCGACGAATTTCACGGGAGATCTTTAAGACACGTTGTTGGCAAATCCAACGAGAAAAACAATTACGACAATGGCGCAGATCGGCATAGATATAATTCGAACAAAACTATTCGAACGAATGTTCGTACTAATGGTCATCGCGAGAACAAATACAATAATAATATTGAACCAATCACATCGAATATTAGTTACACGAATCTCACGATAATTCCAGAGACAGAATTTTCTTGTCGCGGAAGGAAGGGTATGTTCGCTGACGTTGAAACCAAGTGTCAAGTAAGTTCACTCGACGTATTAAACGCTTTTACTTTTAATCTAAACGCATAGATATTCGATGATTAACGGCTTTTACATTGGTATACTCGAGACGACTTTGCCGTTTAACTTCCGAGGTTATCTTCACACGACACGTTTTGTAAGAGAAAGATTGTTCGATACTTCCTGTACGATATTTTTATGACGAAAGATATATTTATGTAGTTTATACGTAACGAGGAAGCGATCAAAAACGATTCGAGAATGGCAAATCATCTGTATATATGTACATACGTTATACGGGTATACGTACACATAAAAAGAAAGTACCCTAATCAAGATGAACGACTATACTTTTGTCCCATAAATATAAATGCATAATTCAACCATTTTCGAAATAAAACTGTGATATTGATTATATATTAATATTTACTGACAAATAATAAACGTAGGAATTTCTAGTATTTTTGTTTATTTTTATTTAAGAACAATAAAAAAAAAAATCGCGCCTTTTTATTTAATGTATATCTGAGTTTCTCCGAGTTTCGTTCTTAAAATTTAACGTATCTTAAACTAGAAAAAAAAATCAACGAATTTTTCAAAGACGATGCAATATAATACAATATAGAGAAAATAATGATAATTCTGACATTAATTGTTAGTCAACTTAATATACACTCTATGGTCAGTCAGTATATTCGATTAAAAATTGTATTGATCGATTCAATAGTACGAAGTGTTTCGATTTAAAGGCATTTGAAAGTTATGCTTTTATAAATATACAGAAAGAGAAATTCATATCTCAATTAATATACAAGAATTAGAAGAATTAACCAAGTCGCGCGGCCATTCTAATAACGAATCGAATTAATTAGAAGAACTTCGTTACGAAAGACAATTAATTAAAATGAATGAATAAAATCGATTCACTTCGAATATAATCGAACAAGGAAGTGACTCAATCTTAAAAGGAGGAGAACGAGGAAGCATCTTATGGAGACTTTCTATCTCCTATTTTCCCATTTAATCACTCATACCACCTATACTATGCGTTCTACATATAGCAAAGAGATTAAAAGAAGAGATAGAAGAAGAAGAGGAAGAAGAAAAAAATCCGCGTTGAAATCAAGAATCAAAACTTTCGAAAAATTAACATGGACAGTATCTCTTTTTTATACCAAACCTGCAGAACTGAAATTTTTATTTACAAATTGTGTCGCTCGTTTCTACAAACTGACTAATATACTATTGAAAACATCTCTTATATAATATATGTCACAAACGTAACGCTATTTCGCGTAACGCTTTTCACCGATTCGACTACCCCACGAAACATTATTAATGTTTCAAAGAAGTTCCAGAGAGCTAACAAACGAGTTCCTTCTTCTAACGATAAATTTTTTCTTTCGTTTTGCTTCCTTCTTCCAGGTCTTTCATAATTGTTCTGGTTGGTCGAGAACGTCTTCTCTTTGTCCTGCTGGTACGGCCTTCAGCAAGGATAAAAATCGATGCGAGTGGTGGAACACCGTCCAATGCAGAGAATGACGGGATAACTAAAAATAACAAGTGTATTTGGGGTCGATCGATCGATTGTCGAACTCTCGACGATACGTGGACTTCAACCATTGAGCATTTTTTTCATTAGATTGTAAAGTATTCCGATAGTATCTATAGTTGGATAAACAAAAAAAAAAATCTTAAAAGATTAATTTTTATCGATCCTCAGTAATGTAAACGTTCATAGTAAGTTTCAATATGTTGGATTAACAAGATACAAGATTATTTAAATGTAATCATAAATAATTGATTTAATATTTGATATGAAAAAAAGAAGCCAATCTCGATTAGTTTTTTTCTCGATGAAAATATCATCGACAAGAATGATGAATGGTTTAGTCTATTATTGAGGGACGACATTGTAAGGCATTTTAAACGAATACAGCGTCTGTCCTCTCCAATTACACTACTATACTTGTGATTATGTAAACAAGTCACGTGTCGTCAACAAACGTGATATCCATAGTAAAAAAATTATTCAGCCATAATGTCGTAAGATACAGTGTACGAATTAAGATCTATGTAAACTTAAGAAATTTTGTACAAGTTATTTTTTATAGTAAAATGTTACAATACACGTATCATTTGAAATTGATTTAATTTCACATCACAATAAACCTCATAGATTCATAATTCTCATCTTTTTACCGAAATTTCGAATATCGTAAAGTTTATAATGTTACTGTTAGCTAATATTCATATATAATTATATTAACTAACAATAATTAGCAATATTTTTATCTCACTTTTCTAATCAAGAATCACTAATTTTTCTTCTAAAATTTCTCGTCAATAATAAAATTCTGATTTCATAAAAATTAAATCATTCTTAAACACTCATTTAGTATTGAAAAAAAAAAACTAAATACTATTGAGAATTATTCTAATTTTTCTTGAAAATTTCTCACAAAATTAAATTATGATTTCAACATAATTACAAATGTTTCTACTGTATTATTGGCGATAGAGATTTGATCGATCTCTGAAACAGTCATCTACTATATCAACTAATCTACAAAACAGTGCTCGACTATTATTCATTAAGTTTGACTCAGCTGATACAGAAGAGTCCGCTATAACCAACTGAATTTTCTTATTTGGTAGAACAAAAAACTATTTGTGATTTATTCCACTTAATAAATCAAAGAACTACACGATTTATCATTTAGTTTTTCTTTTATTTATTTTACTCTATCCACACCAAATTTTTGTGCATACAAAACATATATCATCTATACTCGAACTGTGTGTGTGTGTGAATTATGGGTACGAAATAAATTAACTGAAAGATCAATAAAAGAACCCTCTCTCTTCTCAATATTATAGAATATAGCTAATTTCAGAACAATATAAATCATTATGGAACATAGTAAATTTTGATTGAATTTAAATGCATCCATTAGCACGACAGTACTTGCGTTATTTACATTTATTGTATGTCGCAAATAATATCGACCCTATTATTCATTAGGTTTGACTCACCTAATACAGAAGAGTCCGCTATTACCAACTGGATTTTCTTATTTGGTAGAACAAAAAACTATTTGTGATTTATTCCACTTAATAAATCAAAAAACTACACGATTTATCATTTAGTTTTTCTTTTATTTATTTTACTCTATCCACACCAAATTTTTGTGCATACAAAACATATATCATCTATACTCGAACTGTGTGTGTGTGTGTGAATTATGGGTACGAAATAAATTAACTGAAAGATCAATAAAAGAACCCTCTCTCTTCTCAATATTATAGAATATAGCTAATTTCAGAACAATATAAATCATTATGGAACATAGTAAATTTTGATTGAATTTAAATGCAGCCATTAGCACGACAGTACTTGCGTTATTTACATTTATTGTATGTCGCAAATAATATCGACCCTATTATTCATTAGGTTTGACTCACCTAATACAGAAGAGTCCGCTATTACCAACTGGATTTTCTTATTTGGTAGAACAAAAAACTATTTGTGATTTATTCCACTTAATAAATCAAAAAACTACACGATTTATCATTTAGTTTTTCTTTTATTTATTTTACTCTATCTACACCAAATTTTTGTGCATACAAAACATATATCATCTATACTCGAACTGTGTGTGTGTGAATTATGGGTACGAAATAAATTAACTGAAAGATCAATAAAAGAACCCTCTCTCTTCTCAAGATTATAGTATATAGCTAATTTCAAAACAATATAAATCATCATGGAACATAGTAAATTTTGATTGAATTTTAATGCAGCCGTTAACAGGACAGTACTTACCTTATTTATATTTATTTTATATTGCAAGTAATATCGACCCAGGTCTCATCACTTGAAGGTTGCTGCATACGGAGACTTGTAAAACTGTATCTCTTTGATACCAACCTACCTACCCGATAAACGCGATAGAATAGAGCACTTTGGTCATTGTTCATGAAACTCTATTCCTAAATTAACGCAGACCTACATATCTTGATCTGCATAATATTGAAAATGAAAATAAAACGCTGTACTATACGCACATGCTATATACATTATATAAAGATATAACATATCTTATTAAATATTATTTGATAATTAGAATAGATAATATTATAAAGATATTGCCTTATTATCATATATATTCTATATTATAATTTCTTCAAGTGATGTAAACAACATAAACAACATAAAGCAACCTGTGAACGTAAAACATCTAAACCATCTTATAATCGAGCAAGAAGCACATGAAATAATGTGCGAATTTTATATAATAAATCGGCATGAGAAAAGGGGGATGGGGGGAATAAGACTGGGGGAAGAGAAGGTGTTCTGCCTGGCATATGTGGATGAAATGGTGGTTGGCGGAAAATGAGGAAGGGATGGGGCATATGCTGGAGAAGATGAAGGGTAACCTAAATAGAAAGAAGCTGGAAGTGAACGTGGAGAAAACGAAGGTGATGGGATCAGAAAGGGTGGGAGGAAAATGGCGGAGAGGAAATGGAGGTGGAAGGGAAAGAGAATCGAGGAGGTGAGGGAATTCTCCTATCCAGGATGCAGAGGAACAGGGGTCAGGAAGCGCATGTGAGGAAAAGGGTCAAGATGGCAGGGGCATTGATCAGGCAGGTTTGGGAAATAGGGAAAAGAAGGTTTGCAAGGGATTGGGTATGGAGTATGGGGCGAAAATATTAGGGGTGGAGTGAGCGAAGGGAAGTGGAGGCGATACAAGAAAGATGGCTAAGGTGGACACTGGGGTTAAACTGGTGTACCGCTGGGATATTTGATAAGAGAGGAGGTTAAAAAGGACAAATTTAGGCTAGGAGCTGGGGGAAGGGCGGTGGATGTTGAGAGGAAATTGGAGGAGGGGAGAGATGGGATGCTGGCGAGAAAATGTTGGGAAGAAATGAAAGGGAGGACAGCGGAGGGAAAAGAGCTATCGGGCTGGGAGGAGGAGAGAAGGAAATTCTTGGAGGAAAGGGGTAGGGGTATAAAAAAAATGGAAGAAAGGAGAAGAGGGGGGGGGGCAAGAAGTATATGACGGGTGAGAGTAGAGGGACAGGGAGTTACAAATGTAGGAAAGATGGGAAAGGATTAGAGGGGCAAGGGTATAACAGGTGGTATAAGGAAATAGGTGGAGAGGAGGTACCTGCGTATCTGAGGAAGGGGTGGGGGAAAGTAGATGAAGGAGGGTGATGAGGTTTAGAACGAATAATAAGATGATAGGGGCAAGGTACTTGGAGGCAGAGGAGAAGAGGAGGTGTAGGATGTGTGGGAAGGGTGAAGAGACGTGGGAGCATGTGCTAAGAGAGTGTAGGATCAAGAAGGATGGGGAAAGTTGGTGGGAGAGAATGAGGAAGGTGTTAGAGCAAGGAGGGGAAGGTGGGAGTGGTGGATGAGGGAGCTGGAAAGGAAAAGAGGGGAAGAAAGGTAAGGAGACGAGTCAAATATTTTAATAAAGTGAGGCAAATATTGAAGCTTCAAACAGAAATGCAAAATTTATTATGAACGGCGTTTATATATAAATATATATATACATATATAAGAGGAATAAAAATTGCATACTAGATTATCAAATCATCGATACAATTACGAGTGCATATTGCAAATAATGGGTGAAGTATAGAAGTTTTTTATTTCGACGATGAAATTAACGAAGTTATAATTTTCGGATTTAGATCAAATATGCGCGCCGTTTTGTTCGATAACTTTTGTCCTTTTTTGAAGGCATCTTCATAATTCCGCGATTGAAGAAATCCTCGTCCGTATTGGTAAAAAAAAACTTGACCAGCTCGTTTTCACAAGCCTCTCTTGATGCCAGTTTTTTATCATCAAGAAAATTTTTCAATGCTTGAAAAGGTGATAATCGTTTGGTTCCAGATCTAGACTATACGGCGGATGCAATTTTACCTTCTATCCAAGCTTTCGGATCTTCGGAACTCAACACTCCTCCTTTTTGCCAACTGTGGACACTTCTCGTCGATCGCCTGCTTCAATCTAATCAGTTGTTGACAGTATAGGTCCGAATTGAGCATTTGGCCCGAAGAAAGCAGCTCACAGTGGAGGATTCCCTTACAATCCCACCAAAGACACAATAAAACCTTCTTGGTTGTTAATCCGGGCTTGGCGATCGTTTGAGTTGGCCACCGCGCTAAAAAAAAGAGTCCATTTCGTCACGCTTCAGCAAAGAATCGCAAGCATTAATTCGCTCCAAAAGATTCTTTTGTGCCAATTCGTGTGACACCCATATATCCAGTTTCTTCTTGATACCAGTCTTATGCAAATGATTCCAAACGGTTTTCTGGCTAATCTTCGGTTCCTGGGCAATGGAATAAGTGCTCGCATGCCGGATCTTATCAACATTTTCGACGATTGCCCTACCAGATCGTGCCTCATCTTCGACGTCTGTGTTACCAGAACGGAAACGTTGGAACCAGTCCTTTGCTGTTACATTTGATACTGTATTTGGTTCATAAACAGCACAAATTTTTGTTGGTCGTCTGCTCCGCTTTTTCCCCTTGATCGTAGTGGTACTGAAGACTGTATCGGATTTTCTCTTTTTTTACGTTCATTTTGGAACGCTCTAACACACAATTGGATTCATTAAACACAAAACTGTCAATGACTTTTTTCAAAGAATTATGTCGCCTTTAAATCCCAGTATAAAATGAAAAGATGCAACGTGTACATCGTCAAATATGTTTCATTAAAGCTATCTAACGAAAAACGCTCAAAACTTTTTACTTCACCCATTATTTCAAGACACGTTAGGAAAAAAAAGAATTGTGAATATTTCACAATAATTAAGAATTAATTTAAGTTGCGGTAAAAAGAAAAAAAAAAGTATACTACACCTTGTATCGTATTATAAAATGCATACACAATTTTATATATCGCCACAACCATATTCTTAACAAAATCAGACCTAAATTTAATCGATAGATTACAAGTATATCATCTTATTACGTTAATACTAATGCGAAGTACGCAGTTACATCCAGTATCTGATGTACATATTACATCGTTTATATATAAGATACTTTCTTATTTATTAAATTATAAATAAATATAATAATACGATTTCACAATTTTAGAATCTTTACTTTGTATATGAAATATATAAGTATTGTGTATATGAAATAATAAAATGTGAAATCTTAAAGAGAAAAATAAGAAAAATTTGATTAAATATATAAAATATTGTATATATTAGAGACAAAATTGTTTTAATACTTTTGCATATATTCTTAAGAATTTAGTTTATGCATTTAATTTATCGCCTATGCTGGCTTTAACATATCCTAACTTCTCTAACTACATCAAATCTTAAAGATCGTTAATCAGAATAATTCGAATTACAGTATTAAATTCAGAATATAATAAGTAGATGGTGGTTGTATATATAAAGTGATTTTATCGAATTATTATTTAATAAAAATCATATAAAAAAAAAAATTTAGAATTATTCTGAAATAAAAATCCACATACTTCAGTATCCCAGGTGCATTCATGAATGCATACCTGTCCCTATTCTGAACTATTTTCGTCCGCACTCCTGCGTATGGGACAGCCATTTCATTCTTATTATTTAATTACCAAGATTTATACATTTTTATTCCAAAAATAATCATATTTCTCTCACATAGGTAGAAACATTTGTTAATGATATTTATATTATTCATTATATCTTCTTAATATTTCTTACGAAACTTTCATATATATAAAATAAAAATACTTCGTATTTCTCCTCCCCCCCTCTCTCTCATATATATATTGGGTTTTTCTCTTTATTTCGACGATGAAATTAACGAAATTATAATTTTCGGATTTAGATCCAATGTGCGCAGTTTTGTTCGATAACTTTTGTCCATTTTGAAGGCAACTTCATAATTCCAAGATTGAAGAAATCCTCGTCCGTATTGGTAAAAAGACTTGACCAGCTTATTTTCTTGACAAGTCTATCTTGATGCCAGTTCTTTACCATCAAGAAAATTTTGCAATGCTTGAAAAGGTGATAATTGCTTGATACCAGGTCTAGACTATACGGCGGGTGCAATATAACCTTCCATCCAAGCTTTCGGAGCATCTGGCGTGTTGTTAAAGATGTGTGCGGCCTGGCGTTGTCTTGATGGAACACAACACTCTTCCTATTGGCCAATTTCGTAGTAGTGGTACTGAAGAATGTATCGGATTTTCTCTTTTTTTACGTCCATTTTGGAACGCTCTAACACATAACTGGATTCACTAAACACAAAACTGTCAAAGTACTTTTTTCAAAACGTTATGTCGCCTTTAAGTCGCAGTATAAAATGATAACACATCGTGAGATATGTCTCACTAAAGCTATCTAACGAAAAACACTCAGAACTTTTTACTTCACCCAATATATATATATATAGTTATTAATTTTCTCATTTCTTATTCATTTGTTGATAAATTTTGGAATAAAAATGTATACCTTTGACATATTTTAATATGCACTCCTGAGTGCTGGCTGTCATTCATGTCATTTCAATCGTCTAACAAGACTTACACATTTCTTATCAGAATGATTCAAATTTTCTTTCGATTAAGTGTGCACCATTCAAATATAATTCAATTATTATATATGGAATAAAATACAAGTTTTCCTACTTATTGTCTCAGATAATTTTAGTTTCTCGAAAAGTATATTGTAAAATATTTAAATATTTGTTCATTAAGTATCTTCATCAGTGCCTTCGTTCATTTATTTACTTTTGATCATTCTGAATGAGAAATGTATATCCTTACTATAATATATTCATCTGCATTCCTAAATGCAGGCATATCCTTTCTCGTTGTCAATCATCATCATACAAAAGGATGATGATGATGATGATGTAAAACCAGGATTTGTAACAATGATTTTACAATCCTGCGTACAGATTATTTACCGCATAAGGGCCTTTGAACGACCCGCGGTAGCACTATGTTGACATGTAGGTATGAAATATGTATATATCTCATATATATACATACACATTATGCAGTTATGAAAATAAAAGGGGGAAAAAAATATCTGATTATTCTGAATTAAAAATCAACATGCTTGGGTAATCCAGGTGCACTTTTGAGTGCCAATGTTGCTGCAAGCCACGGACGTCAACAATAATTAACGAACGTGACTCTAGTTTTGTAACTAAAAATCTACTTCAAGAAAAGACTCTACTTTACTTTAAAAATTTTAAATTCAAGGACTTGACCTTAAATAAAAGAGAAAAAACAAATGCAAGGGAGACAAGACTATATACTTTCAACAACTAAATGACTCGACTTTACTTGAAAGAAAAAAAAATTGCAGACTATTAATTAATAATGACATTGCAAAAGCTTGACTCTAATAGCAAAAAAAAACCATACGCGAGTGCGAAACGCCGTAGCAAGTAGATAGAATGATCCATCATCTCCAATCCAGGATCAAACTACTACGAGAGCATAAGAGTCAACGTGGTAAAATGGTAAATGGGATTTTGATAAGACCACGAGCCATTAACGAAGGGTACGACATGCCAACCGCCTTCGAAAAATGACTTGCAGTCGATAGTTGCTCTCTTGAGCCACTTGACTTATACCGTTAAACTATTCTAGCCTGCGGACAATCAATGGACTCAAAGAATCCACTAACCGTGCACATTTACACAGGCACATTTAATCGAATACTCCAATAGATATAATATTCTTTCTAATCTATGAACCTATTACAAACTAAGATTAACAAACTAAAGATTAAGAAATATTTAATTTATTGAAATAATTAATTTATTGAAAAATTTAATTTTTTGAAATAATTAATTTATTGAAAAATTTAATTTTTTGAAATAATTAATTTATTGAAAAATTTGATTTATTGAAATAATAAATTTATATTAAAAAACAACCTCGGACGATTCCTTTCATTAAATGGCATGATAATGAGAAGATATTCATTTAAATATTTAATTTATGGAAATATTTAATTTATTGAAATAATTAATTTATTGAAAAATGTAATTTTTTGAAAAATTTAATTTATTGCAAAATTTAATTTTTTGAAAAATTTAATTTATTGAAATAATATATTTATATTAAAAAACAACCTCGGACGATTCCTTTCATTAAATGGCATGATAATGAGAAGATATTCATTTAAATATTTAATTTATGAAAATATTTAATTTATTGAAATAACTAATTTATTGAAAAATTTAATTTTTTGAAAAATTTAATTTATTGAAATAATATATTTATATTAAAAAACAACCTCGGACGATTCCTTTCATTAAATGGCATGATAATGAGAAGATATTCATTGAAATATTTAATTTATGGAAATATTTAATTTATTGAAATAATTAATTTATTGAAAAATGTAATTTTTTGAAAAATTTAATTTATTGCAAAATTTAATTTTTTGAAAAATTTAATTTATTGAAATAATATATTTATATTAAAAAACAACCTCGGACGATTCCTTTCATTAAATGGCATGATAATGAGAAGATATTCATTTAAATATTTAATTTATGGAAATATTTAATTTATTGAAATAACTAATTCATTGAAAAATGTAATTTTTTGAAAAATTTAATTTATTGCAAAATTTAATTTTTTGAAAAATTTAATTTATTGAAATAATATATTTATATTAAAAAACAACCTCGGACGATTCCTTTCATTAAATGGCATGATAATGAGAAGATATTCATTGAAATATTTAATTTATGGAAATATTTAATTTATTGAAATAACTAATTTATTGAAAAATTTAATTTTTTGAAAAATTTAATTTATTGCAAAATTTAATTTTTTGAAAAATTTAATTTATTGAAATAATATATTTATATTAAAAAACAACCTCGGACGATTCCTTTCATTAAATGGCATGATAATGAGAAGATATTCATTGAAATATTTAATTTATGGAAATATTTAATTTATTGAAATAATTAATTTATTGAAAAATGTAATTTTTTGAAAAATTTAATTTATTGCAAAATTTAATTTTTTGAAAAATTTAATTTATTGAAATAATATATTTATATTAAAAAACAACCTCGGACGGTTCCTTTCATTAAATGGCATGATAATGAGAAGATATTCATTGAAATATTTAATTTATGGAAATATTTAATTTATTGAAATAATTAATTTATTGAAAAATGTAATTTTTTGAAAAATTTAATTTATTGCAAAATTTAATTTTTTGAAAAATTTAATTTATTGAAATAATATATTTATATTAAAAAACAACCTCGGACGATTCCTTTCATTAAATGGCATGATAATGAGAAGATATTCATTTAAATATTTAATTTATGGAAATATTTAATTTATTGAAATAACTAATTTATTGAAAAATTTAATTTTTTGAAAAATTTAATTTATTGAAATAATATATTTATATTAAAAAACAACCTCGGACGATTCCTTTCATTAAATGGCATGATAATGAGAAGATATTCATTTAAATATTTAATTTATGGAAATATTTAATTTATTGAAATAATTAATTTATTGAAAAATGTAATTTTTTGAAAAATTTAATTTATTGCAAAATTTAATTTTTTGAAAAATTTAATTTATTGAAATAATATATTTATATTAAAAAACAACCTCGGACGATTCCTTTCATTAAATGGCATGATAATGAGAAGATATTCATTTAAATATTTAATTTATGGAAATATTTAATTTATTGAAATAACTAATTCATTGAAAAATTTAATTTTTTGAAAAATTTAATTTATTGCAAAATTTAATTTTTTGAAAAATTTAATTTATTGAAATAATATATTTATATTAAAAAACAACCTCGGACGATTCCTTTCATTAAATGGCATGATAATGAGAAGATATTCATTTAAATATTTAATTTATGGAAATATTTAATTTATTGAAATAACTAATTCATTGAAAAATTTAATTTTTTGAAAAATTTAATTTATTGCAAAATTTAATTTTTTGAAAAATTTAATTTATTGAAATAATATATTTATATTAAAAAACAACCTCGGACGATTCCTTTCATTAAATGGCATGATAATGAGAAGATATTCATTTAAATATTTAATTTATGGAAATATTTAATTTATTGAAATAACTAATTCATTGAAAAATTTAATTTTTTGAAAAATTTAATTTATTGCAAAATTTAATTTTTTGAAAAATTTAATTTATTGAAATAATATATTTATATTAAAAAACAACCTCGGACGATTCCTTTCATTAAATGGCATGATAATGAGAAGATATTCATTCAAATATTTAATTTATGGAAATATTTAATTTATTGAAATAATTAATTTATTGAAAAATTTAATTTTTTGAAAAATTTAATTTTTTGAAAAATTTAATTTATTGCAAAATTTAATTTTTTGAAAAATTTAATTTATTGAAATAATAAATTTATATTGAAACACAACCTCGGACAATTCCTTTCATTAAATGGCATGATAATGAGAAGATATTCATTTAAATATTTAATTTATGAAAATATTTAATATATTGAAATAATGAATTTATTGAAAAATTCAATTTATTGAAATAATTAATTTATGTTAAAAAACAACCTCGGACGATTCCTTTCATTAAATGGCTTTTCTAATGAAAGAACAGGATTATGATCCACCACTTAACTAACAGAATCTATTTGTCGCGGACAAATCTTATTCATTTCTTGGTATATCGATATATCGAAATATCGAAGTAAATTGCGATTAAATATTCGTTGAAGCAAAAAGTTTTGAGCGTTTTTCGTTAGATAGCTTTAAAAGTAATGCCTGGGATTCTTATCGACGCGTGCCGAAATAGAACACTTTCTGAAACGAATGGTTACTGGCAATGAAAAATGGGTTACATACGAAAACAACAAGCGAAAAATATTATGGTACGCGCGGCCAGCTAACCCAAACGATCGACAAGCCCGGATTAACAATCAAGAAGGTTTTACTGTGTCTTTGGTAGGATTGTAAGGGAATCCTCCACTATGAGTTACTCCCGTCGGGCCAAACACTCAAATCGGACCTATACTGTCAACAACTGACCAGATTGAAGCAGGCGATGGACGAGAAGAGTCCAGAGTTGGCAAAAAGGAAGAGCATTGTGTTCTATCAATACAACGCCAGGCTTAACACATCTTTAACGACGCACCAGATATTCCGAGAGCTTGGAAAGAGAAAAACGCTCAGAACTTTTTACTTCACCCAATAGACGTACGAAGTACGAAACAATGCATGTAACGTAAACTACATTGTATGCTTTATTCAAACGAAATCGGGTAAATTAATGCCCGATTTCATTATTAATGTCGCGAGCAAAGACGAAGAGAGAGAAAAAAGTGCTATGTAACACCACTGTTAATTAAACGATTTTTGAAACAAAAAGACCCTAGCCTGATATATATGTATATAATAACAATAATAATAATAATAATAATAATAATAATAATAATAATAATAATAATAATAATAATAATAATAATAATAATAATAATAATAAATTCCCAAAGAAAAGAGCTAACTACACATAAAGGGGAATCACTTGTGTATAAAATCAAAGATCTTAATCACGGACACTTTTGCTAATTTCGAACGAAAAACATCTACGAATACAACCAATAACCCGTGTCGATATGGATTTTTCATCTTCGGCATAATGAGCACCGAAGGAAATTAAAAATTTTTCACTTACTACTTAAAAAGTT
Source organism: Dolichovespula saxonica (assembly GCA_911387935.1). Taxonomy (NCBI): domain Eukaryota; kingdom Metazoa; phylum Arthropoda; class Insecta; order Hymenoptera; family Vespidae; genus Dolichovespula; species Dolichovespula saxonica. The sequence continues at coordinate 6,250,270 of OU427002.1, read as the reverse complement.
TTGCAATGACTCCATAACACTCATCCCCCTCAACGTAGGTCGAACGACATCGTAAAGTTGGTTGATATTATTGTTGAATCCTTGAATCGATGATAAGTTGATTATTCTATAATTAAAATCATATAAAAAAAAAAGATTAATTATATGTTCCATATAGAAGCAATATTTTTAATGAATGAAAACGACCAAAAAATATTTGATTTGAACGATGAATGAGAAATAACGATTGGAAGAAGGAAATATACTTACATGTAATTGTATCCACACGAAGCATCACATTCGTCGGTAAAGATGTAGAGGATGAATTTTTTAAATTTACACTTTCGACTATAACAATATTTATCGCAAATGCAAAATCATCTTCCATCGAATTGGCCGAAAGTGTATTAATGATTCTAACAACACGGTGAAGAAATTTGTTTTAACCATTTCGCTACTACGGACGACTACATTCACTCTTCATGTGATGCCACTCAGGTACTACGGGTGACCATACTCGCTCTCCGTGTGATGCCGCTGAGATTCTACGAGCGACTGTAGTCACTCCCACTAAAGATGAAGCGTAAACGTGACCGCTGACGATCGGTCGCGTGCACCATACACTGTTCCGTTGCGGCGCGCCGTACTGCGGGAGTACCACGGCGGAGAACCCGCCCATAGCGAAAGGATTTATCAGAAAAATTACGTAAATTCCTGTATTTTGATTTACTAACGCGACCGAGATATTCTAATCGGCGAACAACACTGACTCTAATACGCGATTTTATTTTATTTGATTTTATTTTTGTATTATATGATTGCATTGCGCGCAATCAACGACCGAAGACTTTTCAAAGAAATATTGTTAATGCAAGCTGTGGCCTTTATTTTTACAATTTCTATCATATTAAATTATATATATTAAGTATAAAATATTAAATATCACATTTCATATATATTATTCAAATTACATGATCTAAAATTATGAACTTGTATTACATCTTTTGAATGCTATAATAATAATAAATAAAAAAAAGATACCATTCAAAAAAATGTAAATGCAAAACTTATGAACTATATTAAAATAAATGAATATGTGAAAGCAAACGATCAAAATCGCGTTGTATCTATCATTTAAAAATGGATATAATCGCGATAGGGATATGTTCACAGAAATATATTAATTGCCTGGATACCTATGAATCAGGATAGATATAGCATCGAAGTAAAACTATACAAGGAGCGATAACATTAAAATTATAATATTTATAATATTAATTAAAAGATTAAACGTATCTTGAAATTTTTTTCTCTTATAATTTAACTTTTATTATAGTTTAATTAAATTTTTATTATTCTCTTCTGCTTCTTAATATTCTTTAAATTCAATGTAAATTATGTTGAAAACATTTTTAATGAATTAAAATTTTATCAAAAATATTTTCTAATACACCGAACATCAGCGTGTAAATCATAACGTGTAAATGTGACCTGCTTATTCAATATATAAATGCTATATCTATCGAAGTCAAATGTGATATAAAAAAAAATTAATAATTCATAAATGATCCCTAAATCAAGCTTATAAAAACATTTTATATAATATAAGTGAGATACTGGACAAATAGAAATTAACGAAGCGAGAATAGGTCCGAATGCGTCTGGAAAGCTGCTCGTGCGAACGACAATTGTGTAACACGTTAGTAAGATCGAACAGGAAGGTTATGTGAAGGTTTCCGATTTTTTTTGTTTTCCGATTGTTTTTTTTTTTTTTATTGTTTTCATCTGCTTTTGCTGGTATGGATTTTCTTCATAAAATCTCAAAAAGTATGTATATATATATATATATGTACGAACACATACACATCGATTGATATTTGTTTTTATATTAACTATAGACTGGATTCATAAATCAACCTTATAAAACATTCTACACATTATAAATGAGAAGCTAGACGAATAGGAATTAACGAAGCGAGAATAGGTCCGAACAAATTTGGAAGTTGGTCGTGCGAAGGACGACTATAAAACACGTTAGAAAGAACGAACAGGAAGGTTATGTGAAGGTTTTCGATTGTTTTTTGATTGTTTATACCTGCTTTTGCCTGTTTGGATTTGCTTACTAAATTCTTAGAATAGTATATACATGTATAAACACATACACATCAATTTCTACTTGTTTTTATATTTACTAGAGATGGGATTCATAAATCAATCGATAAAACATTCTATATAATATAAAGGAGAAACTAGCCGAATAGGAATTAACGAAGCGAGAATAGGTCCGAACAAGTCTGGAAAGTTGCCCGTGCGAATGAAGACTGTGTAAGACGTTAGTAAGAACAAACAAGAAGATTACGTGAAGGTTCCTGATCGTCCTTTATTTGTTAAATCTGCTTTTACCAGAATGGGCTTGCTTACCTTATTCTCAAAATAGTAGGTATATGTACAAACACAATCACATCGATTGCTTTTTGTTTTCATATTAATAATAATCCTCACAATTGTTGACCAACCATGGTAAACAAAAACGAACATTTACATAATGATTTATAAATCCCAGCAGTATCGAAGGAGACACAGCGGACGTCTGACAAATATAAAACAAGGACACTAACTAAACCAATCTAACCAGCTAGCAAACAGTCTCTATAACACAATACAGCAAGGTGACCTAAAAAAGGCCTCTGTTAGGCAAAAGGATCTAGTTACACAAATTTGAAATAACTGGATATTGTAATAGTACTATTCTACCGGGAAAAAAAATTCACATGCTTCCCTCAATTTAGTAAAATAGCTTGCCGAATGTCTCACGAGACAAATTACGGAGAAATTCCTGAGAGTAAAAAAAAAATAATTTATCAGACGCTGAATTCATAAATGAATCTTATAGAACATTCTATATAATATAAATAAAAAACTAGCAGAATATTAATTAACGAAGCGAGAACAGATCTGAAAACGTCTGGAAAGCTGCTACTGCGAATGACGATTGTGGAATACGTTAGTAAGAAATAACAGGAAGGTTTGAAGGTCCCCTATCTTCATTTGATTGTTAGCATCTGCTTTTTCAGGTATTGGCTTGTTTCCTAAATTCTCGGAATGGTATATATATATGTATAAACACATACACATCAATTGCTTTCTGTTTCATATTTACTAGAGGCTGAATTCATAAATAAACCTAATAGAACATTTTATATAATATAAATGAGAAGCTAGAGGAACAGGAATTAACGAAGTGAGACCAGGTCCTATCACGTCTGGAAAATTGCTCCTAATAATGACGACTGTGGAACACATTAGTAAGAACTAACAGGAAGGTTACATGAAGGTTATTGATTGTTCTTTGATTATTTGTACCTGCTTTTGCCTGTTTGGATTTGCTTCCTAAATTCTCAGAATAGTATATACATGTATAAACACATGCACATCAATTTCTATTTGTTTTTATATTTACTAGAGACTGGATTCATAAATCAATTAGCGAGAATAAGATCGAACACGTCTGGAAAACTGCTCGTAATAACAACGACTGTGTAATACATTAGTAAGAAAGAAGAGGATGATTATTTGAAGGTTTCCGATTGTCCTTTGATTGTTACATTTGTATTGCCAGTATGAGCTTTCTTACCAAAATCTTAGAATGGTATGTACATGTACAAACACATACACATCGATTGCTTTTTGTTTTTATATTTTTAATAATTTCAAGAATTGTTGACCAGCCATGGTAAACAAAAACGAAGACTTACATAATGATTTATAAATTCCAGCAGTATCGAAGGAGACACAGCAGATGTCTGACAAGTATAAAACAAGGACACTAAACCACCCTAACTCGCTAGCCAACACTCTCTATATCAACAATACAGCAAGAAGACTTCAAAACAGGCCTTAGTTAGGCAAGTCTGAAACAACGGAGAATATTGTAATAGTGCTATTCTACTTGGAATAGCATTCACATGCTTCCCTCAATTTAGTAAAACAACTCGCCGAATGTCTCACGATACAAATTGCGGGGAAATTACTGAGAGTAAAAAAAAAATAATTTATCAGACGCTGAATTTATAAATGAATCTTATAGAACATTCTATATAATATAAATAAAAAACTAGCAGAATATTAATTAACGAAGCGAGAACAGATCTGAAAACGTCTGGAAAGCTGCTACTGCGAATGACGATTGTGGAATACGTTAGTAAGAAATAACAGGAAGGTCTGAAGGTTCCCTATCTTCATTTGATTGTTTGCATCTGCTTTTTCAGGTATTGGCTTGTTTCCTAAATTCTCGGAATGGTATATATATATGTATAAAAACATACACATCAATTGCTTTCTGTTTCATATTTACTAGAGGCAAAATTCATAAATAAACCTAATAGAACATTTTATATAATATTAATGAGAAGCTAGAGGAACAGGAATTAACGAAGTGAGACCAGGTCCTATCACGTCTGGAAAATTGCTCCTAATAATGACGACTGTGGAACACATTAGTAAGAACTAACAGGAAGGTTACATGAAGGTTATCGATTGTTCTTTGATTATTTGTACCTGCTTTTGCCTGTTTGGATTTGCTTCCTAAATTCTCAGAATAGTATATACATGTATAAACACATGCACATCAATTTCTATTTGTTTTTATATTTACTAGAGACTGGATTCATAAATCAATTAGCGAGAATAAGATCGAACACGTCTGGAAAGCTGCTCGTAATAACAACGACTGTGTAATACATTAGTAAGAAAGAAGAGGATGATTATTTGAAGGTTTCCGATTGTCCTTTGATTGTTACATTTGTATTGCCAGTATGAGCTTTCTTACCAAAATCTTAGAATGGTATGTATATGTACAAACACATACACATCGATTACTTTTTGTTTTTATATTTTTAATAATTTCAAGAATTGTTGACCAGCCATGGTAAACAAAAACGAAGACTTACATAATGATTTATAAATTCCAGCAGTATCGAAGGAGACACAGCGGATGTCTGACAAATATAAAACAAGAACACTAAACCACTATAACTCGCTAGCCAACACTCTCTATATCAACAATACAGCAAGAAGACTTCAAAACAGGCCTTAGTTAGGCAAGTCTGAAACAACGGAGAATATTGTAATAGTGCTATTCTACTTGGAATAGCATTCACATGCTTCCCTCAATTTAGTAAAACAACTCGCCGAATGTCTCACGATACAAATTGCGGGGAAATTCCTGAGAGTAAAAAAAAAATAATTTATCAGACGCTGAATTCATAAATGAATCTTATAGAACATTCTATATAATATAAATAAAAAACTAGCAGAATATTAATTAACGAAGCGAGAACAGATTTGAAAACGTCTGGAAAGTTGCTACTGCGAATGACGATTGTGGAATACGTTAGTAAGAAATAACAGGAAGGTTTGAAGGTCCCCTATCTTCATTTGATTGTTAGCATCTGCTTTTTCAGGTATTGGCTTGTTTCCTAAATTCTCGGAATGGTATATATATATGTATAAACACGTACACATCAATTGCTTTCTGTTTCATATTTACTAGAGGCTGAATTCATAAATAAACCTAATAGAACATTTTATATAATATAAATGAGAAGCTAGAGGAACAGGAATTAACGAAGTGAGACCAGGTCCTATCACGTCTGGAAAATTGCTCCTAATAATGACGACTGTGGAACACATTAGTAAGAACTAACAGGAAGGTTACATGAAGGTTATTGATTGTTCTTTGATTATTTGTACCTGCTTTTGCCTGTTTGGATTTGCTTCCTAAATTCTCAGAATAGTATATACATGTATAAACACATGCACATCAATTTCTATTTGTTTTTATATTTATTAGAGACTGGATTCATAAATCAATTAGCGAGAATAAGATCGAACACGTCTGGAAAACTGCTCGTAATAACAACGACTGTGTAATACATTAGTAAGAAAGAAGAGGATGATTATTTGAAGGTTTCCGATTGTCCTTTGATTGTTACATTTGTATTGCCAGTATGAGCTTTCTTACCAAAATCTTAGAATGGTATGTATATGTACAAACACATACACATCGATTGCTTTTTGTTTTTATATTTTTAATAATTTCAAGAATTGTTGACCAGCCATGGTAAACAAAAACGAAGACTTACATAATGATTTATAAATTCCAGCAGTATCGAAGGAGACACAGCGGATGTCTGACAAGTATAAAACAAGGACACTAAACCACCCTAACTCGCTAGCCAACACTCTCTATAACAACAATACAGTAAGAAGACTTCAAAAAATTGCCTCAGTTACGTAAAAGGATCTAGCTACACAAGTCTGAAACAATAGGATATCGTAGTAGTGCTATTCTACTGGGAATACCATTCACCTGCTACCTCATTTCAGTAATACAACTCGCAGAATGTCTCGCGAGACAAATTGCGGAGAAATTCCTGGGACTAAAAATAAAAATATTTATCAGAGGCTGAATTCATAAACGAATCTTATAGAACATTCTCTAATATAAATAAGAAACTAGAGGAACAGTAATTAACGAAGCAAGGACAGATCTGAAAATGTCAGGAAAGTTGCTCCTGCGAATGACGATTGTGGAACACGTTAGTAAAAAGAAACAGGAAGGTTTGAAGGTTCCCTATCTTCATTTGATTGTTTGCATCTGCTTTTTCAGATATTGGCTTGTTTCCTAAATTCTCCGAATGGTATATATATGTATAAACACATAACATCGATTGCTTTCTGTTTTTATATTTATCAGATGCTGAATTCATACAGCGTACATAGCGATTGCTTTTTGTTTTTATATTCCTCAAAGACTGGATCCATAAAGCAAGCTTATAAAACATTCTATGTAATATAAATGAGTAGCAAGCAGAACAGGAATTAATGAAGCTAGTATAGGTCGGAACACGTCTGGAAAGCTGCTCATGCAATTGTAAATTATGTTAAGAACATTGCGCCGGCTTTAAGTGATGTAAAGCATTCAACTCTAAATGCGTGCTGGAAAGCAATATGACTACAAATAGTTGCACCAGGCAATACTATTCTAATAACTAAAGAAGGAGTATCCAGTGTTATTATTTTATCACAAGAGGTCGAAACAGGATGTTTTTTTAAATTTAAACGAATGTGACATTAATGTTTTACTAGTATATCGTGTCTTAACTGATACTTAATTAATAAATATCATATCTGAAACCAAATTTCATGATGTATGTAATAGGGACAAGGAAGAAACAGATTCATTCACATTGTAAAATCTTTGTAAAGCTCTTGAGTTAGCCAAAAAATTGGAATATGTCATTATAGACATTGATCCAAACATTCAAAGAACCTTAAAATTCTTGTAAAATTTAATGTAATGTTGCAGCGAATATCAGCAAATTTAGGAAAACTTGGTAACAGAAAATATTGAAAAAAACTAATCTGAAAAATAGAAATGTAAACCAACTTCCAAATATTTCAAGCAATAAAGATGATGAGTTTATGCCAATAAAAAAAGAAATGGCTTATTATTTTGTATTATTGTAACTATATTTTTGTTGTTATTTGAAATAAATACATGCACATGTATTTCTAAAACATACTAGCTTTTATTACCAATATTTTCCCTTTTATACCGACAGATACAATTTTATCGATTTTTATTCACGTTAATCAAATCTACTCGGAACGGATATGCGTGTAGATTGAGGAACGGATGTATATACTTCTGGGTTTCCGGTTCCGGAAAGAATGTGAGTGACAGGTGTGTCAGAGTGCGGTCTGTGATTTATGAGAGAAGGTAAAAAGTAGTGAGAGAGTGTGTACAGGAGTTGCGTGCATGGATTAAAAAAATAAGGAGTTGTGTAAAAAAATAAGAAAGAGTGGAGAGAAGTGAAGATTGAAAGATTATAAATGAAAAAGAGTAGTGAAGGTTAGGTGATAATACTGCACATGACGGCGGGTGAATAGCAAGAAGAAGGAACAGACAGGGTCACTAGACTAGTAACTGGAGTGACGCGAGTAGTGAAGCGAAGGACGCAGTTGTAGATCAGAGAGAGACTAGATAAGATAGTGAGTAGAACGGACTTGTGGTCTGTGGGGAATAAAGAAGAGATGGGGGACGACGACAAGAAAGAAAAGGGATTGGCGGTACATAAGATAAAGAAGGAGGAAGTAGAAGTGGGAATGCGTCTAGTAGAATTGCCGAAGGGGGCGAAGGAAGGAATGAGGCTGATAGAAATACCGAAGACGGAAGCCTCACATAAGAACAAATCAGACAGTGCTACTGGAGGTATAAAGGGTTATATAGAAAAGACCAGTGACGATTCAGACGACGATATAGAAGGTGAAGAATGGGTGCTGATAAGGAAAATTAAAGTGGAGAAGATGCAGGAGGATGTGATAGGATACGGAAAAGAGGAGTTAAAGAAAATGGTAGATGAATTAGAAAGAATGACAACAGTGGGGGAAAATTTAATGAAGAAATTTACTGAAGAAATGGAAATGCTTAGACAGGAGATACGGAAGGAGGAAGAAGACACAGATAGTAGTGAAGATTATATTGGGATGGGAGAAAAAATAGAAAATTTAGAAAGAAGATTAATGAGATTGGAGGTCAAATTAGAAGAAGGTATAAAAGAGGAAGGGATAACGAAGCAGAATACAGGTAGCGGTAACAAGAGGTGGGATGATGGGGTGATGGAGATGATAAAAGATATCGAAAAGAAACTTGAAATGAGAGAAAGAGACGATAGACGAAATAATATCGTAATACGTAAATTGGAAGGAAATGGGGAAATAAGAAAGAGAGTAGAGAAACTAATGCAGGAGATAAAAGCAGAAGTAGTAATAGAATGGGTACGAAAGATCAAAGGAAAAGAGTGGGGAGCAGGGGAGACTGTGGTGGTAAGGCTTGGAAGTAGAGAACAAAAACGACAAGTGATGGAAAAAAAGAAAGTTCTAAGGGGAAGAATAGTGAGAGTAGAGGATGATCTGACATGGGTCCAAAGAAAAATCAAGTGGACAATAGAGGAAATTGCGAGAGAAGAAAGAAGAAAGGGTAACCTAGTATGGGTCGGTAATGGGAGAATCAGAATTAATGGAAGTTGGTGGCGCTGGGATGAAGATGAAGGTAGGCTTAAGATTTTTTAAAGGGTGAAAGGAGAGGGGACGAGAGGGGAGGGGGAAGAGAAATCTAGAAAGGAGAGGGTGAGAGAAATGAGAAAGAAGGTGGAGAGTGGAAGAGGGGGAAAAAGGCAAGAAAAATGGCGGGGAAGTGGAGAGCGAGCTTCTGGAATGTGGCGAGAGTTAAATTTTGGGAAGAAATCAAGAAATGGGTTGGAAGAACGGAAGAAGGATCAGTGGACATTGAGAAGGGGAGATTTTAACGCGAGGACGGGGTCGTTGGAGGGAGGAAAAGGGGATGAGAAAAGAGAAAACAGGAAGGTCGCAAGACGGAAAGATAAATATTAAATAATAAATGTGTCATTTCATATATATATGTCTATATATGTATTATTTCATTTGTGTATATATATATATACATACATATATATATATATATATATACATATATATGAAAATTATATTTACAACGAAATACAAACAAACGCAATTAATTGACGCAGGATGACTATTAATTAGAGAATCGTTAAAAGACGAGAAATCGATATCGCGAAAATAAAGCTGGGTAATCTGAGAAATACGTATGACGTCACAGCTCTAATGGCGTAGCGAAAGTATTGATTTTATTTTCGCGGATACCTTTTAAACAAGATGATGCCAAGATGACTCACATGCGTGTAAATCGCATTTTTGGAAATCAATTGATATTTAAAATAATTGTGCCCGTTAGAAAATAATATACTAATAACCTGTAATTAACGAGACGACGAGGTCCAATATTAACGATACGACGCAACAATTCAGTACGGCAGAATCACCAACAGCTTGAAGATAATGTACTCGCGCATGCGCGATACGTCACCTGTGCAATGAGTTCCCCACTTCATAAAGTAAGTAATTTTTCGATTTATTGTAGGAAAATAAGGAAACATTAATATGTTAGTCTAAACAAACAAAATTGAACATTATAATACGATGGCTATAACAATGTAACAAAAATACCTGAAAAAAAGTTTAAATAACTTATACTCTCGATAATATTATAATTATTTAAACAATGTATGCTGAATACGGCATGGAAGAGCAATATTTAAAGAATAATACATTCGCATTAATATTACATCGTTTGTAATATGCGTAAAACATAAATTAATTTTAATCTAATATTAAATTTAATTTTAATTTTCATCCCATAGTTGTTGGCTACACGTAATATAGATAAAAATGAACGGTAAATGGACTTTTACGAATATCGAAACAGTTTTCTTTTGCCTTCCAATGGGTAACCATCGAAATTCTCTCCTTCCGTACAGTTATATAAATTAACTTTATATAAATTATAATATCGATAATTATAATATAGATAATTTTAAAATTATTTGAATTATTTGAATTATTTGAAACGTACGCGGATAACTAACTAATATTTAAACGTTACGTAGCTTGAAACACGGGTTAAATATATAAAAAGAATTTTAATGAATATTTATATAGTATTAAATTTTAAATATAGCTCTTAAGACGCATTGGACTTAGAATAATTTTCTTTCAGTGTGCGTCGATCGTTTAATGTCAACAAGAATGACCACTTGAAGGACCATGCAAGTAATAACGTCAATTTCCTTTCGTGCTTAAATGTGCTCGTTGGAATAAATATCTATTTACACTCTTTCCGTACCGCTACATTCAATCTTCTTATGGATACAACAACTCACACAATTATTTAAACAATGCGCAATGCACTAGGAATATGATGAGGTAATAATTAAACAATATTACATTCCGTAAAGCATCTCATTGTTCTTAAGGCCCATCGAACTTAGAATAATTTTCTTTTAGCATTTTCTTCAGACAATGAAAAAAAGAAAGAAAGGGAAAAACTCGGATAATTTTACACACAGACAGTGAATACATGCAATTGAAAGTGCAACGCATCGATACATTCGTAATAATAGTATCTCTATGGTTTACATGTATACATATATTATAATCACATAAATTCTTAGAAAAATTCAAGCTTTCGATGGCATTATATAGATACGCGGGTTATGTTCTTTGATCTTTCATAAATGTTCAGTATATGTTTGTGTATTCAGAAATTCACTTGCCGGTAGTAATTGTTGATCCTTCAAACGATGAACGACCTCTCTCCTCCCTCTCTTGACTTGAGTTAATGAAGATGATAACGCATTAACAGCGATTTTAATTCATGTTTCATCTCGTGAAATTCTTAGAAATCTTTGAAAAATGTGAGATCTTATATTGACACAGGGTACAAGTTAAGTTTATAAGTATATGAATTAATTTATTAATTTTCATTTATAACTGAAAACTAATGTTCCATATAAAATATAAGTGTCAAAAAGTCATTAGAAGTTTTATTAATTGATAGAGTAAAATTTATTTTAAGTATTTTTCAATATGTTAGTACAAATCGATTTTTTGAACACGTATACTAGGTTTGCGTGTGTGTGATTTGGGCGTGTCGCATGCGTGGTGTGTGTATGGGCGTGTGCATGCATGCGTGTGTGGTTGGGCGTGTCATGCATGCGTGTGTGTATGATACTTCACCTTGATTTCCCTTTATACATTTTGTACATACAGGATATTCCATAAATTGGATAAATTCGTTTCGATTCTGAATTTTGTATATGAAAACGATAGAAAATGTTCATACAAAGAAATGGCCTATTTAACCGTGTTTTTCGAATTTGTAATAGCGTAACTCATATATTTTTGAGTTACACTAGATCATTGTTTCCAATTTTCAAATCAGACAAGGCCTTTCTTTTGCGTGAAAATTATTTATTCTTTAGAAATGATTTTTGCAAAGAGAGATATTTTTCAAAAGTCCGAAGAGATAATCTACTGTAAAAAACCTTTATCTTTGGAATGAAACCTTGATCACCAAAATCGAACTAAAATTGCGATTATGAAATATTATACAATAAACTATTGTAAAGGCGTAAATAGAGAATCCACTTGAACACGAACATTTTGAAGCTAAGGAAGCAAACTGACACAGGGAAGTAATGATTTTGATTATGTCACTCAGAATAAAAAATGGCTCTGGTATACTCAAGCACTACCTCGCGATGAAAAAGCACACTAAATGAAGCAACTAACACCATTGGTGAATTGTATGTGAATTACGTGATATGCAGAATTTTCAAATATTTTCAAAGAAAGGAAAAATTTTAAACAATGCATTTACGGAAAATTATGATAAAATTTTTTTATTTATATCAAACGAAGATCGATTTTTTTTTTTATATATAAATCAAAATCGAAAATCACGGTCACAATATTACCGGTTATATATTAGGTATTAATAAATTTATTTTGTATTCAAATAATTCCTTTTATTTATGATTTTTATCGAATATATTTTGGAATATATTTTGTGTTGTTTTTACTACATATGTATTATCATCACATAATGTGTGTTTATATATATATATTTACTATATATAATAGAAACAATATAAAGTATCAGTCAAATATATGTGTGTATATATATATGTATATAAATATATATATATAAATATATATATATATATATATATATATATATATATATATATATATATATATATATATATATAATATATATTCGAATACTTACATATTTATTAATAATAGAGAATAAACATGGAATATTATTGATCATCAACTAAGCACAATACAATTGTATGTTGCAATATTTGTTGTAATTGTTATGTAATAAATCAATTCATGAAGGATAGAAAAACAGCTATTTTTTTCTTTACAATTCCGATAGAGATAAATGTTGACAAAAAAATGTTAAAACTTTACAATATCAATTTTTATTGTATAAATTCTTTTGATAATACAATGCCAAAAGAATTTATAAAAAGAAGTGTTACCTTGCTTTCAAAAGTTTATGTTTCATCGATAAAGACACTTTGATGTAATAGTTAAAACAATTGGTTTTTATTAGTAATAAAATAATGGCAAAGCTCAGTCTTTGGTTTATAATAGCTGACCCCACATATACACATATCTATTCTGTACAATTTGGTATGAAAATGAATTATTTGTACTATAGAAAATTTTTATAAAAATTTGAATGCACTTAAAATTTATTATTTTACTATGAGATATCAAAAATGCAAAAAGAGATGGAGAAATGCAAACAGAAAATATTCATATTTTCACGTATGTTTGCATTATTGAAAGATCATCCTTAATAAATCAATGTTATTACCAACGCTTTCGGTACAACAAAAATTGTACTGCACAGATAGTATGCACATTATGTGCTTTATTATTTTACAAGTGTAAAGTCTAATATAAAGAAAATATGGCGAAGTAAATAGTGACAATTTGTTTATACATAGAATCTTATATTTTCAAGAGAAATATAATATTCTTACGTAATTAAAAACTGTAGTAAACTCTTCACTTTATAGTTTTATGGGGACCATCCCCTATTTCATGATTATAAATGCAAGGCTACTGGCTATATTTGTAAATAAAAATAACTGGTTTGATTAATGAGCTAATTTTGTTGTTCTCTAAATGCAACCTAAAAAATAAAATTACATGATTACTATTCTCTTTTTCTTCTTCTTTTTCTTTTGGTCAGTAGCAGATTAAACCTTCACTAAGGTTTTTATAATTCATCCATTCTTTTTTCTTTCTTTTTGTAACTTTACATATACTCATTGTTCTAATTTGTGCTCTTATCCTAACATTTTCACTTGCACTCAATATATTGCAAAAATGAAAGATTAATATAACTTCTCTACATACACAATGTGTTGTATAGAATCTATACGAGACAGTGTTGTCATGTGAAATGACTATCAATATCTCTTAACAAGAAATTCTTAATACAGGAATTTTATGATATTTTAATTCTGGGCCCTGCTCTCATCTCTATTATACTAATAAAACATTATTTATTTCTATTTTATACATGTATAAATTTCTTTGGTCTTCTTTTCCTTGCTCAATACTCTCTAAATTTTCATATAAACATATCTTCCCCTAACTGTCATGGATTGTTACAATCACTGATTCGAATAGGGCTGCTTCATGTGATTCTGATAATTGACGTGTAATATATGCGAGGCGTATTATGAATTAGAATCCAAAATTAAATTTCTATGGATTCATATAAAATTATTAATAATCGATCTTTCTATTGTTATGAAAGTAAATATGAGCCTGTGAGTATTTTTATACATCTATTTGATAACTGATTATTTTTTTATAATATCTATTCGATAACAAATTAGTCTAATGTCTTTGTATAAATAAAATAGAGCAGTATCTTTTTTTTTATATTTGCATTAGTATTGATTTTTTAAAAGTTTGATCCTTCCTTTTTGGTATTGGCACATTTATGTATTCAGTATACATCAGTTGTTAATATAATATGTATTATTGCGTGCAATTTTTCTTTTATATTTATATTATAAATGATATTAAACATATTTAATTTTTGTTAAATGTTTATCAAAGTTTGGAAACGTTAATAAATATAAATCCAAATTAGATGTTGGAACAACCTCATGACCATCATACCTTTGATCATTTTAGATAGTATTTTGTTTTAACTTTTAATTAAACTGTCTACCTATCAAAGTTATCAATCTGTATCAAAGGTATGTATGTGTGTGTGGTATATGTTCTTCATAAATAATACTTTGCTCACAGAATATATGTATATATATAGATATATACATATTACTTCATATAGAAAACTCATATTAAGTCTATTTTTTGACTTATAAATGAATAGCGAACTAGTTATGACTTTGACTTTGTTTTTTTTTTTTTTTTTTTTTTTTTTTCTTTTTTTTTTTTTAATTTTATAGTCATTAAACGCAATCGTCGAAGCGTTAACTTACTAAAAACAATAACTTCGCTCTCAGTTATAATTATCCGTATCAAAGTAGAAAAAATTTACAATAAAGAGCAAAATAAACTAACAAAATAACTGAGCGCGTCATAAAATTTCTCTTGCCTATACAACTACAATCTTATGGTTATTACCATTGGGCAAAAGAACATAATAGACACGCTTTCCTTTGTCTCATTGAAATTCTTGCATATTATCATGGTATTGACTATTATTAAATGAACCATTAGTCTGTTCACTTCTTTCAATAACATTTTGTATTTCTACTGTAGGTCCATTACTTGATGGACCATTATTGTCATTTATATTTCCTGATGTATCAACATTGTTCCCCACAACGTTAATGCTGTTTACAGTATTATTTGATTGTTGTGATTGTTGTTGCTGATGCCTGTTTAATGTGTTCTGTGCAGAGTTATTATTCTTTCTATGTCTATATTTGTGCGCAGTGAGATACTGCTTTACAGAAAATGCTTTGTGACACATGTCACATTTATATGGCAAAGGATCATGACAACTACCATCTGCGATAATCGGTGCATGTGTTGTTAAATGCATCACATAATAATGTTTCACCATAAAAGATCTTCCACAAGTTTCACACATATATGGACCTGTTACACCATGTGTTTTTCGATGTTTGTGAAGGTTGTCCTTCCGTGAAAAGCTTTTGCCGCACATTTCACATTCATGCAATTTTTGACCCGTATGAGATACAGAATGTCTAACCAAATGTTCTTTACGACTAAAAGCTTTGGTACATGTTGTGCATACATATGGACGTTCTCCAGTATGTAGCTTACGATGCTGAAATAAGTGTTCTTTTCTTTTGAAAGGCTTTCCACAAACATCACAATTAAAAGAATTTCCATTAACTTGTATACTTTCTTCCTTCACTATGATATCTGATGCTTCATTTACCAGCGTACAAGTGTGAGTATTCATTTGACTCACAGATGAAAAACTTTTACCACAATTACGGCATATGCTACTTCTAGTTGATTGCGATATAGCTTGAGGATTAACGGTAATTAAGGGTGTCTGTTCAGAGCCTGACCTGATTCTAAGAAATTCTGATATTTGTCCAATTGAAGTACGAGACATTACATCTTCAGTAGCATTTTTTGTAAAGTCTTTGAAATCTTTTCCTTCATCTTGAACAGATTGATTGGGTAAAGAGGTATCTTTAAATCCTAAACTTAAAAATACCTCTGGAGGAGCCTGTACAGTCGTATAGTTTTGACAAGGAGATGCATTCTCCTCTTTATGGGTATCGGATTGAACTTTTTGTATAATTTGTTGATTCTGTTCTGTATCTGTATCTGTTTTAAGTATAATATTATTATTTTGTTGAACAACTTGAGGTGAAGGTTCTTGTTTCACAATAAATTCCTGTTGTGTAGCAATTTGCACTTGTTGTTTATCTATTTGTTGAAGTCTTTGTTGTCTCTGCAAATGTTGTATCTGCTGAGTTATCTGTGACTGTCCTTGTTGCTGATGATTAAGCTGAGTCTGATTTTGTTGTGTTATTTGAGTGGATTGAGTTAATTGTTGTGAAATTTGTCTTTGAGATTGTCCTTGTTGTACAGCTTGATTATGAGTTTGTATTTGGTTTGTAGCTTGAATTTGAGGTGACTGAGCTTGTGGTTCACTGATTTCATTTTGTGTTTCATTTGATCTTTGAGGCGAAACATGTTGAGATGATTGCTGTTGACAGCTGTAGTGAGTTTCTGCTGTAGCTTCTACAACTGCAGTTGACATATCACCATTTGATTGCATCTAAGTAAAATGAAAAGCAATTTTTTTTAGAAGTTATAAACCATATAAATAACTAATAATAATATATAATTGTGTGATATATATATATATATATATATATATATATATATATATATATATGATACATAAAATATATAAAAAAGGAATTTAATTGAATACATTTATTATGCCATTTGAAACAAACCTGCATAGCACATTTATATTGCTGTACCCTAGATTGAACACCATTGATGATTTGTATATTTGACGCATTAATATTGCTAACGACAACAGGTTGTTGATGTTGTCCATGTTGTTCATTTGTTAGCACTTGATTCCCTACATTTGATAATACTTTCTCCACGGATTTTAAACCTTCTGCGTCTGGAGTCTGAGATCTTTCCTTTTCAATGTTTTTTACATACACTTTACCTTCTTTTAAAAAATCCTCAGAAAAGCGCAGCGAAGTGAAATAAGACTCGAGCATACCCTCTGCACTAACAACAGTTTCTCGGAACTCAATGAAATTTTCCAACTTCCTGACACACTCTTGGCAGACGATTTTAGGTAATGAATCCTCTTCTAAAACCTTGAAGTTCACACGAATATGGATTGTCTTAATATATTGAAAAACCTTATATGCTTTTCTATGCGCAACTTCAATAAGTAGAATTTACAGAGAATTTCATTGAATTTAGGCATACTTAAAAATTTCTTATAAACTTCTTTATTGCATATATTCTTATTTTATTTATTTATTTATTTTAATATTATTTTTAATATTATTATTATTATTATTATATTTTTTTTCTAGCAGTAGACGGAATTATACAGTAACTTATAATTTCTATCAATGCTTACTGTATTATAAAAACAGAGCAATTTTGATATCGCGAATAACAAGTCCATTTCATGTCAAAAGCATGTTTCCTCACCTGAATGGGTAAACATGTTTGAATTTTTGTTTGAAGTTGTCGCCTACGACCTTCATCGCGAAATATGTTCACTTTATTGCCTTCGCTGCTGGTACACAATCTGCACAGCTCGTAGTAATTCACTTTCCGATATCCAGACATTGCTTTCCCGCGGAAAACGAGATGTCGCAATTGGTAGAAAATTGCGAAAAGTTTTATTCGTGATTAAACGCGTGCGAAACATCAATCACCGTTGTTTCGGCACTTTCAGTATCGTTACTTTTTATGTATAAAATAAGATTCCTTGGTATCGCATTTCTACGACATCGTTGGTTGTATCAGTAGCCATTTGTAGACTGCGCTCTGCTAACAATTATTCATTAACCCGCCAAAAATTCAAACTCGAACGAACTAATCATCAATTTTGATATAAATTTCAATTTAAATTGAAGATTCCAATGACGTTCTGACTTTATTTAGAAATTACCATTCGTAATATCGTAATAGTTATCGACCTATTACGTTGCAACGAATATATACAATATATTTACCTTCGGTATATTTTATTGCGTCGTTATATCCATTATACATAAATAAGAAACATTAAAATATGCAAATTATATTAATACTCATTCCGTGACGTCGTACATCAAGCATCTCATAAATATCATTAATTTTAATTATCAGTTAAAATAAGTTAACCAAAATGATTATGAAGTGATAAATTCGAGTGAGAGAGAAAAAATGGCGTATTGTATAAAGATAATATATATAATATTTTGTTTTAATATTATATATATATATAATTATAATATTATGTTTAATATTTTGTTTAAATATTATATATGTATATATAATATTTTGTTTTAATATTTTTCTTTATTTATAAATGGAATCGTGTTTGTTATTAAAAAATAAATAATGATTATATATATTTTTTTTTTAAATAGGTGGAATAGTTTCTCTTTTATAAAAAAAAAAAAAAAAAAATAAGAAACGTTGGTATTAAAATTCATTATACGAGTGTCCGAATTTTTTTTATATAGCTTTATAATTATATTATTTAATTTAGAAAAGAACTTTGGATTTATTACGCTTATCATATACAGTAAATACATATAATACACATATGTAAAAGAGTTAAATTTTTTATGTCCATATAATATCTTACATTCACACGACTAACGACATAAGCATGCTATGAAGAGTAGTGGATATCGTTCGGTAGAGAAGTCATAATTGAGGTTAGAATATTTTCTTTTGCGTAAATTAAGTGAGAGACATGGCGCGATGGATTTTTCATTCTATTTCCACCGATTTATTACATATTAATGGCCAACAAATTCGATATGGACATATTATACGTGGAAAAAACCCACTATATGCTCGTACATTAGAAGAACGATTGGAAGGTAAATATTATCTATCAAACGTTTACCCATTTCATTAATCTGGTAAATTTCACACAATTTGTTTTTAGTTTCAAAGCGAAAAGAATCTTACTTAAAAAATCAAGTTAATATCGGTTTACCAGTCTGTGAAACATCTAAAATGGTGATAACAGAATGGAATAAGGAAATGAAAGCTAATAGAACAAATCCTGAGTTAGAAAAAATATCGCGCAAATTGAAATGTAAGCTTGTTAAATATAATTATTCAATATAATTTTTCAATTAATACGTCCATAAAAGAAAGATTTTTACAAGAATTTCCTTTTAAATTTTATGACATTTTTTTCTTTTCATTTTCAGTAAATATCGATTTACAGAAAATACGAGAGATTTGGTGGCAAACACAAGGGCCGAAACATATTTATACAATTGCAGAACATTACGGAATCTATCAACATTTGTATAAAGATGGATATTTTTATCCGGTCGTACAATTACAAATAGATTATGATATTGGATCTGAGGATAAATTTGCTAGGGTTTATGCCGGAAATGTAATTAAACCAAACGAAGCACAAGACCAACCAACCATTAAATATGATGCTAATTCTGATACTTTATGGACTTTATTAATGACTACACCAGATGGAAACTTTACTAATTCTAATAATGAATATTGTCATTGGTTTATGTAAGTTTCTAGAGAGTTTACGTTTTGTTTATTATAGTTATCGCCTACATTGTAGTTATAGGGATAAAATTCTTGATGGATTGCATTTGATTATAGCGGAAATATACCTGGAAATGACATAGCGAAAGGAGAGCAATTAATTGATTACTTAAGACCAATACCGCCACGAGGTATTGGGTACTGTAGATATATATTTGTATTATATAAACAAGATAAACATATTGATTATACAAAATATAAAAAAGAACAGCCTTGGTAAAAGAAATAATTTGCAATATATTTAATTTTGAGATTTATTTATAAATGTTTCCAATAGATCAGTTCATTATTTGACATGTTTTAGTTTGAATTTATCGGAACGCGATTGGAATACATTGGACTTTTATAGAGAACATCAAGATTATATAACACCAGCAGGATTAGTATTTTTTCAATCCGACTGGGATCAGTCTCTTTCCGATTTTTATCATTTTAATTTACGTATGTATTAATATTTAATATAAATATGTATTATTTAATATATATATTGTATATATATATATATGTTGAATAATATATTGAAAAATTTAATATATATTTTTAGAAACAAAAGAACCAGTATTCGAGTACGACTTTCCAAAACCATATGTAAAGAAACAGGAGTGGTTCCCATTAAGACAAGCTTTTAATTTATATTTAGATAGGTACCGGGATCCTAAAGAAATAAATAAGGAGTTTTTATTGAAGAAACTGAAGAAGGTTCATCCTTTCAAAGAACCAGAACCACCATTAAAATATCCAAATGCTTATGCTTTTGAAATTCCAGTACCTACTTGGTTGAGAGTAGAAAAAAGAAAGGAAAGGTTAGGTTGGGGACGTGTAAATAATATCGAAGAAAAACATCTGTAATTAATATTTTTATCTTATAATATATAACAATATAATATAATATAATATAATAATAATAATTATTATTATTATTATTTTTATTTATAATTAAAATATATTAAATAAAATATATGCACGTGTAGAAATTTTGCGATATATTTACTTAACGTAGAGCATAAATTTCTGCTACGTTATATATTCATTAAAAGAATTTTTCTAATAATACAAATTTCTAATAATAAAAAAAGAAATTTTCATACCAATATATATTAGTCAAGTTTCAAATTAGCTTCTACCACTTTTTTACTTTGATTTTTTACATCAGCTCGCGTTAATACGTTTGGATCTACGACTTCATGTTCGACGATCAGAGCTGAAATAACGATCATTGTAACATTTACTTTTTAATTATTTTATTTATCCTATATGATACACACACACATCAGAGGTTCTCATACTTTTTTGGATTGAGACCCATTTTCGAAAATTAATTTTATTGTGAACTCTGATATATATATGTGTGTGTATATACGATCAAATGAAATTTCTACCTAGATCTAACTCGTCCTTCTTTAATTTGAGTTTAGCAGTATTATAATCAGCGACATAATTTTGATACAACTGTTTCGCTCTTTCATCTTTTTCTTTATCGAGTTCGAAATTGCTTATTCCGAAAAGAACACCCATTTTTCGAGTAATTTGTGTCAACAATACTATGGCTGAAAAAAATATATGTATGTATGTACATTAATATGTTTATTATTATATGAATTTTCATATGTAAAATTAGAATTTTCTAATAACCATTCGGTTCTATTTTTTCTAGGACAGGTTCACTCGTATCTTCGACGTCTAATTCATCTGTAATAGTTGCCTTTGCCTGTTTTTTGCCACTCGCTTTTGTTACCCCTTTAACGTATTTAATACAAACAAGCATAAGCAACATATTTTGTAAAGCTGCTGTTATCTTAATCGATAATTCACCACGAGATCTTCTTAGATCTTTGTAATCGATAACACGTTTTTTTTGAGTTTCCATTTCTTCCAACATAGCTTTTTTATCTATCCTATATCTAAGATGAGAGATTATTTTTTTTTTTTTTTGATGGAAATACCTTTCGATCGTGATTCATTGTTTTTTCCATTCTTTTTTTTTCTGTTTTTCTTTTTTTTTTTTTACTATCGCAAAACGATTAATAACGTCTACGTACTGTCCTGTCGTAGCTACCATCGTATGTTCGAGACTTTCAAGAATGATAAGAGCCTCTTCCTTTTTAGATAAGAGATCATCGCGTTCTTTCATATTATAATTAAATTGATTGATCAAACGTGCCCTCTGTCTTATTTGTTCTTCGAGTCTAATGCAACGATCGGAGTGAGTTCTTTTCTCTTCTTTTTTTTTTTTTTCTTTAAATAATTTTTACATTACTCTTATTAATACATTACTCCTTAGATATACCTCGGAAGCAATTCGTTATGAGATCTAACTAAAACGGTATCCTTCAATATGTCACAAATCTCTTCCAAACGTTTAAGTTGATTTTCTAAATGAATGGAGTCGTCCATAATGCCGATATTATTTTTGGCAAGAACAGCGTCGCTCTGCGAATGTGATTATGTATACTAATTAGAATCTAATTAATCTATCTTTAAATGGGGGACAAAATGGAAGATGTAACAATGACGCCCTTATTATAGAATTAATAATTCAACTTCGAAATTCAATTTTATTTAAGTTTGAATACTTCCGAAGAAAATTGAAAAGAAAAAAAAAAAAGAATTAAAACAAAACAAAAAAAAAAGGAAAGAACACTTACCTCAATTCGTACTAAAGATTTCGCATATTCCCAAAGATCGGCAACGCGTTCACGTGCAATGATTAATGTGCGCTCCCTTTCTTTCATATTTTTCACAACGTCGATAGTCATTGATTTATATTTTTCTTTCAAATCGTCGAGATTTTCTGCGGCCAATTGGCCCATTATCGTTGTCTTTACTATCACTTTACATTGATTCTTTTGATCTACCTTAAGAGCTTCAAGAAGTGCATCGTAATATATTGCATCCTATACATACATACACACACACACACATATTATATATATAGAATGAGAATGAAATGACTATATCTAATGATATAGATGAAAATTTCCAACAAATAAACTTACTTTTTTCAAAATGTTCATGATCGTTAAGTAAGTACTTTGAATGGCTTTAATACCATTTTGTTTAGATGTCGATCGTTGCAAATATGTCATCAAACGTTCAACGAAACGATCCGTTTGTATTTCCTCATTTTCCTCTTCTAATAGCAAACATTTTTCAAGCTTTTTCGATGGATAAGAAAAAATTTTGTTTAAATATTTTAATAAGAACGAACCAAGTTTAAATTTGTGTATGCGCGTGTATGTATGTATGTATTTTTATTTTATTAAAGATAAGGAGCGACAGTACTTGTAAATCGAAAAATTGCTTAGCTAATTTCTCCTTCTCGTAACGTAACTTATCCAATTGTCGATGATACAATTCGCTGTTCTGATAAATTCGTTCATAAATCTCCTGAAATATTTCATTTTAAATATTTTCATGTTTATAAAAAAAAAGTTTATGTTCTACCATAGAACAACGATGGCGATTAAAGAGTTTAATTGAAAGTTTTGTAAATTATCAAGGAGCAAATATTTAAAGACTTCCAGGAATTTTTACGAAACGCAACAAAGATCTTAAAATTATTTGTTAGATTAATAGAACATTGTTATTTATCTATATTTAGTTTTCAATGAAATGTTCTCAAAATGATTTTCTGTTTCTTTTTTTTTTCTTTGTTACTATAAGATCGGATTAAAGAATTAAATATAGAAAAATTTATTTTGATGATTTTTTTTTAAACTAATTGGTTCGAATGACGATAGGGTCGCTACATGTAAATAAAAAAACAAAAAGAAAAAAGACATTTGTAATTTGATTCTAATCCATCATCAAAACAAATTTCGTCGTCGCTGTTTTCTAGAAATTGATAGTGGCAATAGTAATAGTAGTAGCGTTCTAGGTACACAATCTTCTAAGTAGAAAAAAGAAAATTGATAAATTAAATTACATCTGCTTCGAGTTGACCAAAAGCTAAATGAAAGTTATCGTATCGTTGTAATATAGGCAAAAGACGAATTTTATTTCCTTTAATAATTTGACTGACGATATCACGATACTCTCGTACGTCCGTTTGCAGTGATTTCAAATTTTTCAATACTCTTTGCTTCAATTTAGTCAATTCCAACGCACGAATCTTTTTATCTCGAGCTATGACAAAAGATAATGATAATATAATGATATATTTTTTTATTTTTTTATGACAATTTCTTTTTTCTTTTTCTTCTCTTTTTTCTCCTTTCAAACATAATAATGAAAAAAATGTTCGATTATCCTTTTTATGGTATAAAATTAATTAATTAATTAATTAACCGTATAAGTTGAGAACTCCGCGATACTGATTTATTTTGTCTCTCGTGGTCCATCGTTCATCCGACACTTTGTGAATTTTGACCTGTTTTGCGGTTAACATTTTTGTAAAAACTTTTACACCACAAATCCTCTTTTTTTTTCTTTCCCGATACGTATATAAATATGTAAATACATATATGTATATGTTTGTGTGTATGCGTGTATTGCTCTTGATTTTATCGATTTTCGTTGGAATGTACGATAAAAATTCTATCAGTCAGTTGATTCTGTCAGATCGAATAAAACTGAATGAATTTTGTTATTTTGCTTTCGATAATCGATTATATAAATACTTAAATAAATAGTGTGAGATGCGTTTATATACGGGGTGTACTCATTAAAAATATTTTTATTGGTGTGACATAATGAGATCATTAGTGATATTAAACAAAAATTATTAACATCATGCATTATTTGTCAATTCTTTTAATATTATTGCCATGGCTGCTGGATTGTCTCTTGGTACCTAAAATTTATCATATATGTACTCATTGAAGATTTTCTATTTATTTTCTATTGTTATATGATACAATAAGCCGGTGATCACGAAAGCGATCTAAGTTATTTGAGAAAATTAAAATATACATTTGATCGCTCACTGTTATTAAAATTTTTATTAAATCGCGCGAAAGAGAATTATTTTTCTCTTTTTATTTTTCTTTTCTTTTTCTTTTCGTCACAAATAAATACATATACTTAGTCTTTCTTTCTTTTTTTTTGCTTGTCATTATAGAAAAATAATTATTAATTAAAATTTCATTTGTAATTTTAACTAATAATTTTTTAATTGAAATATTTATCTCAATATAAAAATAAATTACGTATGACTTATTAGAACAACTTTCATATAATTACTCATTCATATGTCTAAAATAAATTATCATTAAAAAAAAAAAAAAAAAAAAAAAAAAAAAAAAAAAACAAAAAGAGAAATACGTACCATGTGTCCTGCCCTGTTGACCCAGTACACGCCAAAATTATTGTATTTTTTAGAATAACCTTCGATAACGTTATCGGAGACCAATGAACGTCTCTCGGCGTTAACCCAATGATTAGCATTTTTCCATTTCAATGTTTCAACCCAATGTATCGTGCCTGAAAAATTTTTCCTACGTCAATCGAGTATTTCGTTCTGATCGCGAAAGCAAAAGAAAATAAAAACTAAAGAAAAACGAAAAATATATATATATTTATTATATATGTTATTTTATTATTTTATTATTTTATTTTATTATTTTATTTATTATATATATATATATATATATATATATATATATATATATATTAAATTCATGCCTGGTGTATCAACGATGAGGTCCATATGTCCAGTATAGACGAACACGTTTAAGTCAGTTTCGTTCAACAAAAGTTCCACTATAAAATACGATAACGTTTTGTCAATAGATATAAGATCACACATAATAGTGAGAAACATTTTAATCTTAATTCGACGAAGATAAATATATGTACTTTAGCTTGCCGATATTTAATTTACTCTCGTGCGGTTAAACGAACATTTTATCTTGAAGCACTAAGCTTATCAAAATTAATCAGTATATACTTTTTATGTTGGTAAGATAATAAGTACTATCACACCACAGAGAAATTATCTTTTGAACGAAAAAAAAAAAAAAAATAGAGCTCTTTTTGCAACAAGGGGATACCTTTGTCGACGACTGGTTTCATGAAATCTTGGCGCAACATATAGAACACGTTGCTGGCTTGTATGTTATGATAATTTTTAATACCAAGTGCCTCTCTTATCGGTCCGTTCATCAGTTCCTCTAAATTATTACTATCTCGATAAGCCAAACCCTGATATATTATGTCTGTAATATAATCACAATATCATTATTATTATTAAATTGTGATGATAGTTTCGTAGCATATTAACGAAACTAAAGTTAATTATGTTATCAGACATTTGAACTATTCTTTTTTTTATCTTTTAAATCGATAAAAGAAAATCATTAGAAAATATAGAATCATTAGAAAATCATATATAAAATCATTTTTGTGTGTGTGTGTGCTTATGTACAAAATAGAGGAGATACGATTACCTCTGTCAATATGGATTGACGATTTTTCTCTGTGATTTTGAGAACGTACGAAGGAGGGTGACAATTTCGTTAGAATGTTATAAAAATCGATATTATCCGTAACTTTTAGAATGACGTTTTCCGTAGCACCCCATAGAGATGTTGCGATTAACCAATTGCCGTTATTAACTGCATCCCTCGTTGCCCTGGCCGATTTATCAATACTTTCGTAACCGTTCGAATCGATCATACCCTAAAGAAATATGGTCGATCGAGAAATATATACGATTGTTACAAAATTTATCTCATAGAAGATATTACCGCGTTAAGTAAAAATGGTGCCCAAGTCATGACAGAATCGATCGGAGATATCCAGGCATCGCCGAGACCAACCCCTTTCAAATTACTTTTAATAGTACCTGCTTTTTCTGCCTATGAATTCGATACATATATGTGTGTGTGTATGTATAATTTTTTATATGGGAAAAAAAAGATAATCAAAAAACGTTCAAACCTTGTACCAAACAAGAGCAAACTCAGCGCCCATTTTTCCACCATATGATTCCGTTAAGATATACGTTGGTACATCGGAAAATTTAGGTAATTCCTTTAATATACCTTTCATACATTCGACGAGATCAAGCGCAATTTGTGCGTTCGTTTTAGTATATGCTGTTGCATTTTCGACGTAACTGAAGCCAGTGCCAACTGGATTGTCGATGAACAATACATTGTAATCTTTGACCTGTTACAAAACATTTAATTTTTCTTCCTTCCTTTTTTTTTCTTCCAACAATATTGTCAACGGGATTTTTGTATTTGAGAAATGTTCGTTGAAAGTTAACAAAAAAAAAAAAAAAAATAAAAAAAAAATAAAAAAGAAGAATTAAAAGAAGAAGAAGAAAAGAAAAAAGTCTTACCCACGTATAATTTCTAGCTTTTAAATTTGTATCGAGTGGACCGAGTTCCTCGAAATTTCCATAAGATGTCGAGGATGCACCAGGACCACCTTGTAACCAAATTAGTAAGGGTCTTTCGTAATACGATTCAACCTTTGCCGTGGTGTAATAAAGCCACCAAAACATATGTGAATGTTGTCTAACCGTCACATGTCCCCAATCTTGTTCGCCTGGACCGAAACCTCTTTTTCCTAATATAAAAATTGTTGCCCACGTCAAATTGTTTTTCTTTTTTTACTTTTTTGATTATTTCTTTATTTATTTTCGTTGTTATTGATTATTATCCTTGTAATGTATAATAAATATATAGTATTTTTTCTCGAATTCGATTAATCTTACCGAAACTTCCGGAAACAAGGCACGACACAATGAAATAAGTTAACGTTGAATAATGCATCTTCACAAATTAGGATTTACGGGAATACTGAATGCACAGATTTTCATCATTCTATTTAATATACTGTCTTATCAATACATCAGACAGATTAGATACGATTCTATACGTGATCTTTATGGCAAAGTATTATATACATACATACATACATATATATATATATATATATATATATGTTCGTATTTTTATAAATAAATCGATATCATGATTTTCGTAATATAAAAAAAAACAAATATAAGTATATATATATATATATATATATATATACACACACATATATATATATATAGCAACGTGATTGCGTTTATAATACTCTGAATGTAATAACGTTTGCATCTTCTAATACACAAAGATTAAACTTATGTATAATATATAGGAAATATTAATATAATATATATTATATTAATAAAATAATAATAATAATAATAATATATATATAGATATTTCTTTTTTCCATTACGAACTTCATGAAATCATGTTATTCATATAATATAGATTCATATTTTCTTTTGCAATAATCGACATATTTTGTCTTTACACCCCTCTCCCACACATATGTATATATACATACATACACTTAATCGGTGTTCCAGATTCAGCTTCAATCAATGTTTCGAAATATTGCCAATATACTGTAATATTCGAGGAAAACAATAGATTTTATATATACGTATATATATATATATATATATATATATATTTATCTATTTATCTCTCCCTCTATCTTTCTAACATAACTATTGTCCTCGATGGAAATATTTACTTTTGCTCATTATTATACATTCTTATTTTAAGAATATAATAATTTGATAAAGGATACTATTAAATATACTTACTTCTTAATTGAAATAATGTATATTAAAATATTGTATTGTTAATAATATTTCATTACGATTAAGTATGTAGAACATATGCGATTCAATCTCAGATCTTTATCTCTTACCAATTTTTTATGTTCTCCTTTTTTCTCTTTCAAATTTTCCTACACCTTACAAAAAACATACATATAATAAAAAAAGAGAAAAAAACATCAAAATAACAGTAAAACTGAATCGTCTCATTTTTTTTTTTATTTTTGCTTTAGTACAATAATCCCACGATAGAGAAGGATCAAAGCCACACTTTTTTTTTGGTCCTTGCTTTTAATAATACCTTGAACAATTTAATTCATGACACAATATTACACATTTGACTAAATAATACATACATACATATAAATATAATATATATATATATATATATATATATATATATATGTATAGTTTGATTAATAATATATTAGGATAATTAAGTATATTTTTTCTTTCTTTTATTTGTTTGTTTTCTTTATTCTTCATTATTATTAACAGAGATTATATTACACTATCGCATAAATTACATATACAACGAATACAGTTGTCTTGGATTCTTTCATATAATATATATGATATATATATATATATATATATACATATATATATATATATTTTGTTATATATATCTATATATATATATATATGTATATATATTTATTTATTAATAGAGATTATGTTATACTATCGCATAAATTACATATACAACGAATACAGTTGTCTTGGATTCTTTCATATAATATATATGTTATATATGTTATATATATATATATATATATATATATATATATATATATATATATTTATTTATTAATAGAGATTATATTATACTATCGCATAAATTACATATACAACGAATACAGTTGGCTTGGTTCCTTTCATATAATATATATGATATATATATATATATATATATATATATATATATATATATATTTATTTATTTATTAATAGAGATTATATTATACTATCGCATAAATTACATATACAACGAATACAGTTGTCTTGGATTCTTTCATATAATATATATGTTATATATATATATATATATATATATATATATATATAGATCTTATTTTCTCTTAATCGTTTTTCTTTTCTTTTTTTCTTTTTTGTTTAAATTATCATTAACCAAGAAGAATTGGCAGTAGTTTTATGTGACGCACTATGTCGAGAGCAGACACAATGATATTAATAATGTAAAAATCATCTAACTTCGTAATGCGATCATTATGGAGTTTTTCTTCTTTTTGATTTTTCTTTTTATTTTCAGAAATGAGGAATAATAAGGAGAGGAGATGGTGGAATAGATTCGATTTCGTGATTTTTATTCGACGGCTTTATGTATTCGTATAGGTGTATATTCCTGTAAGTTTACTTGAACCGTCGTGTATAAGAGACGCATTAAGAACTATAACATTGATGCTTTTAGCTTCGAACATTAAATGGACACCGGTAGGAAGGCGTATCTTATTTTAAAATTAATTATGTACCATTATGTGTCCATAAATAATATAGAATAATGCTATTACGATAACGGTTTTAATTCGAAGAGCAATCAAGATTATGGAATTAACATTAACAAAATACACAAATTTTAATTATTATTTTTATACCCTTCCGATATAATATTTCCTGTTGGATCACTTAGAAGAATTACATCTTAAATTATAAAAATACGTAAAGGCACTTGATAAGAAATTTTAAGATTTATTTTCTTTCATTCTTTTCTTTTGTCTTTTTTTTAGTGTTTTTTGTTTATTATTATTATTATTATTATTATTGTGATTACTTTTTGTTTGTTTATTTATTTCCATTTTATTGTATTTATTTGTTTAACGATAATAGATTCTCCCTCTCGCTCATTCCTTTTCCTTTTTTAATCATGCGAAATTCACGACTAATGGGATACGATCATTTGCCCCACAATATGATCGAATTCGATATATAGAGAGATGAAAAAAGTTTTTCTCGATAGTTCCATACGATCAGACAGATAGGGATAATAGGTGCAAATTTTCTTTGCTTTCTGAATTTTTTTTTCATTTTCTTTCTCTCTTTTTTTTTTAGCACCGATCTTCTCAATATACTTATGACTAGATAAACACTTTCGACAAATAATGTGTGACAAGATTATTAAGATTATTATTATTATTATTATTATTATTATTGTTATTTTCAAAGGTTTTTTTTGACTTCTTCTATACCGTTTTTAACTATAGGAACAATAAAAAATATCACCTTATAATATAAAAACATAAGTAAGATATATATATATATATATACATATATATATATATATATATATATATATATATATATATATATATATTATATGTATATATGTGTGCATGTGTATAAGTGCGTGTATACAGGGTGAGACAAGAACTTTGATAACCTTCACTATATCAGTTCTATTTAGAGATATGGAGAACTTATGAAGTAATTTTATAATTATTAGTTTAGAAGGTATTACGTAAGAGAGGGGAAAAAATTTTTTTTAGAAAAATTATTAACAAAATCGATTTTATTACAACGATATTATCGCAATGTTTAAATGAATGAAAAATAAATTACTCTTGAAAACGGTATTTGTATAATGTGTCTACGATTTTTCATACCGAAGATATCGCATTCGAAAGATTTTCGTTCATAATTCGTACAGTACAGCTGTTCGTAGTAACAGTAGTAGTAGTATTGTAGTAGGGCCTCGTAAATTCTTGGAATTTATATAGGTTAGTGTGTCATAGAGCCATTATGAATGAAATTATTTAGGTCAGTGGGTCAATCTAAACGTCCTTCGCTTATATGGAAATATCTCGGTAATTAAAAGACATTGAGAATTGAATCAAACCCCATTTTAAAGGGCAGGATTTTCTCTATTTTCCTAATACATTGTTTACAATTAATTAACAATTTGTTACAAACAATTTTTGTAAACAAATTCTTACGAACATAATTTCTTATATTTTGTAAAAAAAAAAGAAAAGAAAAATTGTATTGTGAATGATTTTATAAAGTTACATTAATTAATAAACAATTAATAAAAAAATTATTTTTTATCGAAGAAAAAATTTTTTTCCTACTTTTTAATAGCAAAAAATTTAATTTATATGAAAATATCTGTGGAAATAAAAATCGTAGTAAATTGGAGTACAGGATACGTTAAAAAAAAAAAAAAAGAAAAAACGGAGAGATTTAAGGTGATCAAAGTTATTGCCCTCCTTTGTGTGTATACATACATACATACACACATACATACATACACACATACATACAACATAAGTATGTACATACACACGTACACACACACATATATATTAGATATTTTATATAGGAGTCGATTTTGCTCAAATCCAAGAAGTATTAAAGTTGTAAATACAAATCGTGTTTACATGGTATCCGCTTATATTAACACGTTGAGTACCAAGCGTGATATCGTTGTTTTTCTTGTGGGCCCAAGTTTTTCTCTCGGCGCACTAGAACGATAGCGGAGAGATATGAAGAAATAACAATAATGTTAAAAGCAAGAAAAAAACCTTAAAAAAAAACATTAACGTATTATATAAATTGCCCATAATATAATATAATAGTTATCTTATATAAATTTAAAAAAAGTAGAGTGTAATTTGTGTATTTTTTATATTTTTACGCTTTATATTCTATATTTAAACTTCAGAATTTGTTCTATTAAATTTGTTTTCAAAATGCAATTAAAAATCTTATTTAACTTCAAAAAGAAAAGCGGCATCCGAATACGGGTGTCGCGGTACTCAACGTGTTAAGGGGAATACGAAAGAACAGCAACTCAATACTTTGAAATACATACTTCGAATATAAAAACATTCGCATCTTTTATAGAAACATTATATATATATATATATATCTATCTATCTATCTATCTATCTATCTATATAATATTTACTTCAAAAAAGAAAATTTATTAGATATCTTATTGTATAGGTAGCTGTATCAATTTCGATGGCTCGCTAATTATATGCCCTGGTCCAACATCTAACTTTTCCATATATATATATATATATATATATATATATATATATATATATATATATATATATATATATATATATATTCGTCCTTATATCGATTTGATTCATATATTTATTTATTTCTTTGGTCGACACTGAATCGTTAGTTTTATCATTGAAGATCGTTATCTTCGAACGAAAAAAACTACGTTTCGTAATGCAGCTTATATCCTAAAAAAATTCTTAATTATATACATACACATATACATATATACATATATATATAATAAACACGGAACACGTTTATAGTGATTAATCAGAAGATTATTATCATATTTAACATTAGATAAAGCTCGCGAAGTATCTAGTTTAATCAACGAAATTAATCTCTCTTTCACGCGCGCACTAGAAAGAAAGAAAGAGAGAGAGAGAGAGAGAGAGAGAGAGAGATAGAGAGATAGAGAGAAATAGAGAGAGAGAGAGAGAGAGAGAGGGAGAGAGACATAAAAAGAGAGTCAACGTGATTCTCGTTTGATCAAAAAAGAAAAAAGATCTCATTCGAAATTAATTAGATTGGCACTTGGATATCGCCGCTTGATAATAATAATAATATAAAAATGTATCTCTTTTGGCTGTTATCAGCGACGTTTTTCTTTACGTTTCTTTACTAATGCTTTTATTATAAAATATTATGTAAGGTGTTTAATATATTATATACATCCCATCCCACCCCATCTCATCCTCTCCCTCCCCTTCCACGATTCCGAGGAAAGTCTATTCTTCATTTTATCGATCTACAATACATGAAGGTCCTCGCAATTCTTGAATTTACTATCTTCTCTTCTGAATAGTAAATTCAACATTTGTTTAGCCTTCATGCTAGCTCGCATCACTGCTCCAGACTTATTGTACCAGTGACCGCCTCCCTCGCTCGCCGTATTTCCGCCACTTTGATTCTCCGATTGGTCTTGATCAATTTTTAGTCGTATTTGTTTCAATATACCGACTAATAATTCATCGACGTTGTGTTTAATGCCAACCGACACCTCGATGAACTTCGCATGATATCTACATGCCTTATCCTTGCCTTCTGTTAAAAAAAAGACGAATAGATGTTAGAAAAATAAATGAGATTTGATGTGGATATGTTTATATGTACATAGATGGGGCGGGGATTTGTGGGCGGGTGACGAGGCAAAGGTTGGCGAAAATTTTCTAAACGGCCATATAATAATCGATCACATTCTTTATCGTGATTTCTTTCGATCGTTAAAATTCGTTTTCATTTATTTTTATCTATTCCCGTCCGTTTTCTTCTTTATCAAATCACAAAGCAACGAGTCCAATTGCAAGCCCCAAAGAGTCATAATAAAGGCGTAATTTGTTTTTTGAAATCGCTCTTTAGGAACTTTTAGGTACCTATCTACTCTTTCTCAATTCCCCATTGCAAACTGAAGAAAAGTGACTTTTGACCCCAATTCCATATTAATATTAATTAAAAGTATTGATCGATTGATAATTGATTGAACCATCAAGAGCAGCCTTTGTTTTCTGTTTCATTTGCTTTTAAATTATTCATGTTATATTAACGAAGTCGAAAGAGAGAGACAGGTATATATTTATATATACATATACATATATATATATATATATACAGAGAGAAAGAGAGAGAGAGGGAGAGAGAGAGAGAGAGAGAGAGAGAGAGAGAGACGGAGGGAAAGAGGAAGGAAAAAAGAAAAAGGTATCGTTTTATATATTTTCTCTTTCTATTACAAACCTGAATGTGGAATGATGCGTGAACGAGCTAGGTCGACTTTATTGCCTACGAGAATGATAGGTTTACCGATGTCCTGATCACATAAATAAGCCAAATATTGTTCTGCCCTTTGAAAGGATGCTTTGTCGATTACTGAATACATCACTACGAAAGCATCTGGAGGTGGTATCCTCTCTAATTGCTTCTGAAATCAATCAAAAAAAGAAATGTGTTAAATGCGTTTATTCTTGACACACACACACACACTCACACGCGCACGTGCACGCACAAATATATATCGTTGAAACGAGTATACTCGGTGTATTGTGTTGTAGTCAATGCGCAAATGCATTCGTATGTCTAATTATTAAAGTATAAATATCGTGCAAGTCAAGTTCTTGTATAATAGTACGATGTTAATGTCGAAAGAAAGCTAATTGGGCGATTTTGCAAATTAATTGGGCATCCCTTTGACGGAAAATTTTTTACGATAATTTTTGTTTTCTTTTATATCGTAAAAATGAAAAAATTCCTAAGGGCTCGTGGTTTTACAATCGGGAAAAGAAAAAATAAATAAAGAAAGAAAGAAATTAGTCTCGGGAAGAAATTATTGGATTTTAATATCGCCTAGTGACTTTTGATACTCTAATAATTATTTTTTTATCGTTCCTCAATTCTCGACTTTTCCGTATAATTTGTTATAATTTGACAACGCTTTTAATTTTTGCTTTTTCTTCTTCTTCTTCTTTAGTTTTTTGTTTTTAACTATCAATACAATTATGCTAGTCTCAACGATAGGTTATACAAACATTCTGCCCTATCTGTTCGAAATATTTTTATTTGATTTATACTTTAAAAAAGAAGAAAAATAGAAAAAAAGGAGAAAGAAAGAAAAAAAGAAGGAAAAGAATATATTTTTCTCACCTTTGGATGGGGTATATTTAAAAATATCAATTCGCTTTCCACTCCGTCAAGTTTCACAAAAACGGTTTGTTCTCTCGGAATATCTGTAACAAAGAGACCAAGAGAGGATAAATTCACTGCTAAACGAGAAACAAAGGATTCAACGGAGAGAAAGAGAGAGAGAGAGGGAGAGAGAGAGAGAGAGAGAGATATTGAGGGAGAAAAACTCTCGAAAGGAAAAAAAACAGTGACTTTAATTTACTTTCTCATTTATTTTTACACTATCACGATTATTCGAAGCTGATGATGGATCGTTTCTCTTTCCCTTTTCTTTTTTTTCCTTTTATTTTCTGTTTATCGCTGCTTTTTTAATAATCCACAGTACGCTAATGTGTGTGTGTGTGTGTACGTAATATGTGTATCGATTAAACTTCCTCGAGAGCGAAGAATTACGCTTCAGCAAATTTTAAATCGTTTATTTCCAGTTGTAATGTAACTTAAAACAACATTGAGCGTGTGTGCTCATCATTGAATTTGTTCGATATTCTTTACATTATTATTATTATTATTATTATTATTATTATTGTTATTATTATTATTATTATTGTTATTATTATTGTTATTATTATTATTATTATTATTATTATTATTATTATTATTATTATTATTATTATTATTATTATTGTTGTTATTATTATTATTATTATCATAATCATCATTATTATTACTATAATTTATTATCGATTAGAAATTGTTAAATTTCTTTTCATTAGCTCTTTATTAGAATCAAATTATCATAAAAATCGTGATTACTAGAGAGAAAGAGAGAGAGAGAGTGAGAGAGAGAGAGAGAGAGAGAGAGAGAGAGAGAGAGAGAGAGATAAGGAAGAAAATTAATAAATTTGACAATTACTCGGGTCAATCTCTTTCGAAAACATCACCCTTTTGTTGAATTGCTATTGTATATCTTGGCTGAAGACTTATACCGCTACGGTTGCCAGAAAACTGAGGTTAACGTTCACCAGTAGTCAGTAAGCTTGCAGGAGCTTTTACTATCATAAAGGCAGACGCTTTTAGCACAACGTTTAGCCGTTCGCAATATTCCTCTCTTTATTCCTTCTCTCTCTCTTTCTTTCTCTCTCTCTCTCTCTCTCTCTCTTTCTCGTTTGCAAAACGATGGTACTAATATAAGTGAGTTCGTTAAAAGTAAGCCGAACGAGCAAATTATGCCAATTAAATCAACCGGCGCGTATACATATAAGCGTCCAGTGTCTGTTTATATGTGTGTGTCTGTGTGTCTAGGTATGTCTGTTCTAAAGAATTCTCGTACATGAGAATATGCGTAACCCCTTTTTATTCAAATGTAACAAAAAAACAAAATCTTATATTAGATTTGAAATTCCTTTACAAATCGAATTTCATTACGTCTGATATTAAGGGCAAATTTTCCGAACAAATAATATTGCGAATTATCGTTTAATGTAGAATTATCCCCCACCTCCCTCTCTACCCCCACGTTTCCAATACTCGTGTGCTTCGTACTTATCCTCTCGATTAAAGTCAAACTAATCGATTATATTGGTACAACGTTAACATGATTTTAAGTTCCAACGCGTGATAGCAAAATATTAAAACTATGCGAACGCGATAGTATCTATTTTATGTTGATAGAGAAAGTGAGAAAGAGATAGATATAGAGAGAGATAGAAAGAGAGAGAGAGAAAACGTAATAAATGAAATAAAAAAAATTTAAAAATATGGAAATACACAAAATAAATTAATTTACCGATTATATAGAGATATAATAAACGAAGTATTAAATATGAATAAAATATATAAATATTATATATATATAAAGACATATAAAAAAATAGAAGCTAGCAAGAAAGAAAAAATAAAATAGAACAATATTTGGCTCTTACTCGAAATATCGAATAATGAAAGAAACGATACATCGAATAAACGACCTTGTTGAATAGACGCGAATGAACGAAAGAATTTCCTCGGTCTTAAGTTAAAACTCCGTTTAAAACGTAGAGTGCTAGGATTAGACGTAAAGAAGAATTGCATTTGCGGAAGATAAAGTAACAGGGGGTGTAGACGAGGGGAGGAAAGAGGGAGAAAGGAAAAATAGCTGTAGAAGAAGAAGATGAAGAAAAAGAAGAAGGGGTAGATGAGTGTGTGTAATATTTTGTCGAGAAAACAGACGACACATAGACTTGTGCATAACAAGAACCGACAAAGGACCGTACTATGAACTCGTAAAAAGGATTTAAAAGGAAGAGTGAGAAAGAGAAAAAGAGAGAGAGAGAGAGAGAGAGAGAGAGAGAGAGAGAGAGAGAGAGAGAGAGAGAGAAAGAGATACGAAGAGTGCTAGTGCGAGTGAGAAAGAGAGCAGACGATGAACAGACGCGAACCCTCTATGATGTACGCTTATAGCACGGGCCGACGCAAAATTAACCGCAGCTATTTTCGACCGAGTACTACTCTCTCTCTCCCTCTCTCTCTCTCTCTTTGTATGTTCCTGCACTTTTCTTTTCTATACCTTCGGTGGAAACTACGGAGGCCACCAACCGTTACACATAGGTTTTTCGGGACACGCGTGAGCTACCTCCTATTAAAATTGGACGGTAAGGAGAACATTTTTGTCAATCATTATCATTAATTCGATCATAGACGTTACTCATATTTTTTTCCTCTATCATTCTTTCTGGCAATTGTATATACAGTTAAAGAACGGTATCGGGTTTAGAGTTAGTACACCTAATCGAGGATATTCCAAGAGATTAAGTGCGTTATCATTCTCTGGTAGTGAATTGACGCGTAAACTTTACCGAAGTCCCTCGAGTGTTAGAGTAGAAGTCGTACTACACGATGTAATATATATATATATATATATATATATATATATATATATATATATATATATATATATATACATATATCACACACGTATGTACATGCATATATACTTTCGTTCCTTTATAGCATGTATGTATATATGTACGTATGCATGTATGTATGTACGTACGTACGTGTGTGTGTGTGTGTGTGTGTGTATGTGTGTACGCTCGAAGGATAGAACATATCACACGCCCGTGTCGTGCTTCCCATCCTTTCTTTCAGAAAGGTTTGCTCGGTACAGTGCAATTACGGTGATGCGTATAAGAGAACCTCGGCTACTCTATCTTCTTAATAAAAGATGAGATGTAGAAAGGGTATACTTTTAAAAATACATTGTCGATTTACAAGTCAAAAGAATAAATAATAAAATATATATATATATATATTTTATATATATAGAGAGAGAGTTAAATGAAACATTTCATTTTAATTAGTCGAAAGCTACTTAAGAAAATATTACCTTAGAACGAAGAAATTTTATTAATTCTATGCTTTCTCCTATTTTTCTTTTTTCCCCCTTCTTTTTTACAAGTATACACTACATTATGCAGATGCTTCCAGAGAAATTCGTAGGATTGTAAGAAAGTGGTAGTATTGTATTTTCATTAGAGTGAACACATATACATACACACACAAATATATATATATATATATATATATGTCTGTGTGTGTAGTTCAATTATTATTAGTTAAATAAATATATAATATTTTTAATATTCGACAAACTTTTTTTTAACCATCCAATAGATATTATTAAAATAACAATTTGTGAAAACTAAGAGTAAAATTCAGAGTCTCATCGGGAAATGTCTCATCGAGAAGCTTAGGCGCCAGCGAGAAAACATGTAGAAACAGAGAGAGAGAGAGAGAGAGAGAGAGAGAGAGAGAGAGAGAGAGAGAGAGAGAGAGAGAGACCGAACGAATGCAGCCAAAATCTTAACGATATTCGGCAAGTAGGTCACCGAACTCACAACGGCGATTTACCATCTATTAGTTTTTATTATTTGGCAAAGGAGCAATGCGCTTTTTATGATAGACTAGCTTATGTAAATTACGTATTATAGTAACGTATTACGTTATATCTAAGAACAGAAATACACGTAGTATGCTCTTTTAAATAAGATATTAGAATCAGGTTTGTGATGAAAGAGAGAGAGAGAGAGAGAGAGAGAGAGAGAGAGAGAGAGAGAGAGAGAGAGAGAGAGAGAGAGAGAGAGAGAGAGAGAAAGAGTAAAGAGAATAATTAGCATTTTCCTTTCTAAAGAAAAAAATCGGAACAATTATGATCACATGATAACATTCACATAATTATTCTCTCTCTCTCTCTCTCTCTCTCTCTCTCTCTCTCTCACTCTCTCTCACTCTCTCTCTATTTTTCTGATTTTTTTTTATTTCAATTATTATTTTTGATCGACCATACGAATATGTCAAATGAATATTGGAAACGAAAGAGGAGGATGAAACGCGATATGGAGAATTGTAAATTTCGCTTGTTAGTTACCACTCTTCGTAATAGAATATTGTTTTCATGATAATCGCATTTGAAAGCTTTACAAGAATATTGTCATTCAAACAGTATTTACTCTTCTTACGCATCGATTTTAATAATACATTTCGTTTAATAAAATACTAAAGTACGCTTCGCTTCTTCGAATAAATACGGTATACGAATGTTTAATGCGATTAAAGAAAAAAAAGAAAAAAATATGAAATAACTGAAACTAAATTCATTTCAAAGAATATATACAGCTCGCTATCGATTTGTTAATATCTACAAAATATCATGAAAACAAATTTTAACGATCGGAAGAAGTCACGATAAAGAATGTGATCGATTATATGGCCCTTTAGGAAATTTTCGCCAACCTTTACCTCGTCACCCGCCCACAAATCCCCGCCCCATCTATGTACATATAAACGTATCTACATCAAATCTTATTTATTTTTCTAACATCTATTCGTCTTCTTTTTAACAGAAGGCAAGGATAGGGCATGTAGATATCGTGCGAAGTTCATCGAGGTGTCGGTTGGTATTAAACACAACGTCGATGAATTATTAGTCGGTATATTGAAACAAATACGACTAAAAATTGATCAAGGTCAATTGGAGAATCAAAGTGGTGGAAATACGGCGAGCGAGGGAGGCGGTCATTGGTACAATAAGTCTGGAGTAGTGGTGCGAGCTAGCATGAAGGCTAAACAAATGTTGAATTTACTATTCAGAAGAGAAGATAGTAAATTCAAGAATTGCGAGGATCTTCATGTGTTGTAGATCGATAAAATGAGGAATAGACTTTTTTCGGAATCGTGGAAGGGGAGGGGGAGGATGAGATGGGGTGGGATGGGATGGGATGGTATTGAAAGGGAAGGAAAAGACGAAGAATTATGGGAGAACTGTCTCCCTCTCTCTCTCATGTAGTGTCGAAAGAGATGGTCAATTGATTTTTAAAGAAAGGAAAAAACGAAAACAGAAGGAAAAGTTAATCCTTCAAAAGTGTCAAAGGAGAGGACTAATTGATTTTTAATACGACATAATACAGAGAACTTTTTTTCGTTCCATCTAAGAAATTTTCACCTTCACCTGACCTTCATTCCACATCTCTCTCTTTCTTTCTCTCTCATTATCTCTTTCGCGATATATACGAAATGATGTAGGTAAATATGTTATTCACAGGGCGATCTTTCAAAGTTTCCGTGTATGTATGTTAGCTTTTGCGTTCTTTTTCTGTTTTAACAGGTTAAAGAGAATTAGGAAGATCGAGAAGTGTGTTATTGGACAGAGTCGCGACGTTAATTCAAGTCGTTTTGAGAAAGAAGTATATTGTATCCTCAACCAAGATACTCAAGCGAATTCTATATTATTCAAAATTTATCAACACGAATATTCATTACGAATGATATTTTTAAGAAGGAGATTCCACTTCCGAGAGATAGAGATAGAGATAGATAGATAAATAGATAGATAGATAAATAGATAAATAGAGAGAGAGAGAGAGAGAGAGAGAGAGAGAGCCAGAGGAAAAATGAACTTTAAACGAATTTAATCAAACGTCAAGCTTCGTTTTCCTCATTCGATTCATTTTTGATTGAACGTATATTTTTTTTTTATTTTCTTGTCATTTTGTAGCTAAAATTCAAATGGACAGGTTGATTTTTTTTTCACTAAATCGATACGTGGAAAAGAAAAAATAAATTTTTCTCTCTTCCTCACACACACACACACACACACACACACACACACACGCGCGCGCGCGCGTCCATTATATCTCATATAGAGTATTTAAGTATTTATGTGTATGTCTGTCATATTATATGTACGTCTGTTAAATAACATACCGTCTACCATATAACATTTTTATACGATTACATACGTTTTCTATATCACATATATACATGTCCATGGTATCACATATGTACGTAATATATATATATCTATATATATATATATCTATATATATATATATATATATATATATATATATATATATATATATATATATATACAGATAGATAGATAGATAGAATTTTTATTCTTCCTCTCAGGGTTTGAAGGCGCTTTTCCCGAGAAGCGTACCCAAACCTCTTACATGTAATATATATATATACTTGCACACGGTTGACGTTCGCAAATTCAATGAATAATTTGTTTTACTAATTAAAAATTGCAAAATGTTAAAAACCAAAGGATCAAAAATGTCCGTCAAATAAAGGAGCAACAGGGGCTCGATAAACCATTCCCAAACAATTCTCATTTGTGATTTAACGATATACAAGGAAGTTACACACACACGCACACATACACATTTACGTTTCTTGATCTCCCTTTCGTTTGTCTACACATGGAAGTTTACGTTTACGTAATGATATTGGACTCTGACGAGGGACGCGCAAGATGCGTTAATGTAAACCGTACGAGATCTAATCGGGTAACACGCGTAAATCGTTGAAAAGTGATTTATCGATTGCTTCTTAAGAGAAATCGATCGAGCCAAACGTTCAAGATTATCTTTCATTTAGATTTATACGATCAATCGTCTAATAAATGCTAAAGAAAAATTGTTTTCCTTTTTTTTTTTAGATGTTATTGAGTTGCACAATATGAAATATGTTATAGTATCGAAGTAGTAGCTTTTGTTCCCTTTTTGTTCTTTTTCATTTTATATTATTTCATTTCATTTTATTTTAGTTTTTTCTTTATGTCAATCAAACGTGTCCCTCGTCAAAATAATAGGCACCGTCCAATTGTATTGTTTTTTTATGTACGCGAACGTGGTATTTGATTGTAATAAAAAGAAAAAGAACTAAAAGAAGTTTGTCTCTCTCTCTCTTTCTCTTTCTCTTTCTCTTTCTCTATCCCGAAAAATTTCTGAACAGTTTATGGGATGATAAATAGGTCCTTTGAAACATTTTTAATTATCAACGACATTTTTCATCACGTATCTCCCAAATTTAGTAAGGATTTCGTAGCTTGAACTAATTCAATTTTGGCCGGGTGCGATCGTTTTCAGCAACGCGACGGACGTATTTCCTCCTCGAGGCTTGTTTGTTAAATCTTTTCTCTACAGGATGGTATTTTTTCGAATGGTCTTCTTACGGTTCGTTCATTAACATTACCATTAGTGGGTTTAAAAAAAAAAAACAAAAAGAGGAAAAAGATTTAACCCTGTTTATTTGTTAAGTCGACGCTATCGTAAAAAATTTCTGTAGAAATTCGAGACAAAAAAAAAAGAGAAAAGACACCTTCGACAGAAAAGAGAGAAAGAAGAAAAGAAAAGAAAATTAGCCCAACGAAATTATCGAAACATGTTAAAACCTGAAAGCGAATTAAACAATTAAAGAAAGAGTAAAAAAAAGAAAAATAAGATATATAGAAGAAAATGAAACAAAAAACAAACGATAATGGTAATAATAAAAGAAGAAGAGAGAAAAAAGAGAGAACTTTTCGAAACTCAATAAATCAGTTAGTACGATGAAGTTATTGATGAAGATTAAGTTGAATAATAAAAATGTCGTCGTTTCATATTAAGCGATCTACGATAATGGAGTTTTTCCTTTCCCTCATTTCCCTTTCTTTGTTTTTCTTCCTTTTAGACACGCGGGAAACAAAGAATACACTTCGAAAATAAATTTTATTCTGAAGATTTATTCAAAAAATTTGTGAGCGAATGCGTAGAAAGAGATGTATTAAAGGAATGGGTGTATGAAAGGATGTATAAAAAAAGGAAGTATTAAACAGATCGACACGTTCGCTGATAATTTCTCATTTTTATTGGATTTCGAACATCGAAACTTTCATTTCTTTCAATTAACTTAAATCCACTCTTCTTCAAGAGTGCATTCTCGTGTAGCGCGTGCAGAAACTTTCAACTCAAACAACGGCGGATTTAAACTTGATAAAGCGTTTAACGATAATCCTCTTTATGTTACTTTGATGAAATAAAAATAGACGCTTACCACTTGGCCTGTCATAGGCATTGATACATTCACTCGTCATGAATTGGCCAATCAAGCCTGTCTTTCCAACTCTCCTTGCTCCCAAAATGGCTACGTTATACGATATGATCTTCGGCAAGGGATTCATTTCTTCCGTTTCCTGATCCGCGGGTGCCAAGGAATTCGATCGTGATCTTCTTTGTTTGAACGAGTCTCCTCTGTTGACAAGACCTGTAACAAATTGAATGACAAATCGATTATTACATCGATGCTATTTCTTATGAAACGATTAATATGGCGCGTGTCATCAAACTTTATTTTTTTTTAATGATTTTTCATCCAACAACAACAACAGCGACTAATATCGATTACTTATTTTCAAGATTATTTGCGTTTGCGATTGCATTTGGATCACTTGGTATCATGCTAGTCAGACGTATTGTTGGCGTATTAATTATTGAGAGAAAAAGGAAAGAACGTAAATTGCCGTTTAATATCATTTCGAAACTTTTTTGGCCTAGTTACGAGAAATTTTTTCTCCGTTTAAGAAAAATGTTCTTCGGTTCATTCTGTAAAAAAAAAGGGAGAAAAAGGAAATGACAGCGTCGTATTCTCTACTTAAATTCTAAAAGTTTCGATTTTGCGATTTTTCTTTTTTTTTTCTTTTTTTTAGTCCGATTATGGCTTTCAGATCGTTAGAACTTAAAGACAGTTTCGTCAAACTAGATATTTAAATTCAAGCCTAAATAATCTTTGAAAGGAGAGCAATTGGATTTTTTAAATAATCGATGAATTTTTATTCACATAAGAATAATAATCTGTCTTTTTCTTTTTCCTTATATTTCGTTCCTGATTTCTCATTTTTTATCATTATCATTATTATTATTATTATTGTTGTTATGTTGTTGTTGTTATTATTATTATTTTATTTATAATTTCTTTCTTCTGTTCTCGGGATATAATTATATAAAACGTTCTTTTTTTATTTTGTTTTTAATCTTCTTTTTTTATCTTTTCTCTTATAAATTATAAAAATTTACGCACAGCGTAGAATCCGCGACAACCCGGTCTCTCGTTATTTTTTATTTTTCTTTTTTTTTTCAGATGCAAAGGATCGATCAACTTTTCTCTAATCGATCTTCTGAACCTTTTTTCTTCTTCTTTTTTCCAGGAACTTATACTCATTGTATTACTGAGTTTACGCTTAATTG
The DNA here is from genome assembly GCA_911387935.1 of Dolichovespula saxonica. Taxonomy (NCBI): domain Eukaryota; kingdom Metazoa; phylum Arthropoda; class Insecta; order Hymenoptera; family Vespidae; genus Dolichovespula; species Dolichovespula saxonica. Next base: position 6,205,735 of record OU427002.1, on the reverse strand, counting down.
ATCTCCCTTCTCGCGTAATACTCCATGATAATATGTACGTGTAAATAGACTATAAATACAATACCTATGGGGAATACCGAACGATATCGACAAAAAAGAGAGAAAGAAAGAAAGAAAGAAAGAAAGGGAAAGAGGAGTAGAGGATAGCTATTTTCTCGTCAAAGAGCGTTCGATTACGACGATTCGTGTGATTCGAATTTCGTTTAGAAAAAGAACAAAAAACTACACAACTCACACACACAGGTATCCACGTACATAAGAAATACGTGTGGAAGTGAATAAATAAAATCTATGTTAGATATTATTTTTTGCAAAGAACGTGTAAATTAAAAGTTTGATTTAAAGAAAAAGCAAAAAAAGAAAAAAGAATGAAAAAATAGGAAAAGAAAATAGGAAAGAGAGAGAGAGAGAGAGAAAGAGAGAGAAAACTTTCCCGTTGACCTTTACCCTGTCATATTTCCAGGTGCATTATTTTTAAAAAGGATGCAAGAGCAAGAGGTGCACTCGCGTGGTAGGCGTCGAATGGAATATTACTTGCCAAGTGTTTTTAATTGAAGTCAAGTCGAAGTTGAATTCATAACTCTAAAGAGTGTGGGTAAGAGAGAGAGAAAAGAAAAAAGTGTAGGAGAATGAAAAAGTTGAATACTTCTTTTGAATTTCTTAGACGTTATAATAAGAGACGATCGAATATGATGATGTCCGACCTTGCTTATTTCCCTTTCACTCTCTCTCTCTCTCTCTCTCTCCTTTATGCATACATCCTAGAAACGTCTAAAAATAACGTTTCGCGTTAGTGCAGTTCGGCGATATATCGACAGGTAGTGTAATTCGTGAATAACTGAATGGCATATGACAGGTGATAGTGACAAATGATGTTGAAAAAATGGGAATCGTACGAGGTTAGTAACCATGATTTCATTTTTGATAATGACAGATCATCGGGTAGAGAGAAAGTGGTAGGAAAAAGAGCTTAAAAAGGAACAAAAAAAAAAATTAGGAGGGATGGAAAAAGCGTAGAATAATATATATACATATATACATATACATACAATATATATATATATATATATATATATATATATATATATATATATTTCTTTTTTTAAGATTTCGCATAACTTCAAATTTAATAATAATAATAATAATAATAATAATAATAATAAGAAGAAGAAGAAGAAGAAGAATAATAAGAATAATAGTAATAATTATAATAATGAGATATTATATAGAATAAAGAGACAAGCACTTTATTGCAATAATAACATATTAACTAGGAAATCATTTCGAGTTTCTGCTCATGAAATCAAACACATTTTCCTTTATATATTTTTCATCGTCGATTGGCGAACGGATAAACGTTGAAAGTAGAGGAAATACAGGAGAGAGAGAAAGAGAGAGAGAGAGAGAGAGAGAGAGAGAGAAAGAGAGAGAAAAAGAGAGAGAGAAAGTTTATTGTCAAGCTGTGACTGTAAAGTGAGAACAACGAACGTCCTGTTTAGACAGACGAGGAGGATCGAAAACATCGATATCCGAGTGCTCACGGCTGTCCACGAAGCAGCCCTATTCGCAGGAGCTTTGTTCTAAATCTTTGTTCCTAACGAAACGCGCAGCTTCCACCTACGTATTTCATATACAAAATCTATACATACAACATACATATATATTACTTCTTACTTACGTACGTACGTACGTATGTATGTACCCCGACCGAATGAAAGTCATCGCAAATCGATTTCAAGAGAGAGAAAGAGAACGAGAGAGAGAGAGAGAGAGAGAGAGAGAGAGAGAGAGAGAGAGAGAGAAAGTTGGAAACCTCTTTATATTACTATACCTATGAATATTCTATTTATTCCAATTTTGATTCCATTTCCATTTATAGTTTTGTTCTATTGTCTTTCCTTTTTTCTTTATTTGTTTGTTTGTTCGTTTGTTTTAAAAAGAAGGAAGAACAGCGAGAGAGAGAGAGAGAGAGAGAGAGAGAGAGAGAAATTTCTTCAATTTAACATTTAACTTCGTAGTTGACGCGAGACCTTTGAAAATGATCAATTTTGATTATCAGGTTTAATTGGATCAACAGTTTAATTCTACTCATTCTTCGCCCTCCCCCCTCTGGCCTGTCCTCTCCTTATCGTCGTCGGCGTCGTCGTCGTCCTCCTCCTCCTACCCTTCTCCCCTTATGAAAGATCAATGCATTCCCGTGAAACCGCGTATGCGATAGTGTCTGACCACACCGCGTAACATTACTACTGTCCTAACATGGCTACGACAAATTACTATTGCCGCAATATTATACACAAGGCTATGATAATTCATTTTATGATGATGATTATGACGATGAGGATGATAAATATTACAACGATAAACGCGTGTAAGTGCATACATTCGTACGTGTTTGCGAATTAGGATTCTAAAGAGATATATTTACATTGGTGTAATTAATTAATTATTTAATTAATTAATTTTTGTTTTCCTTTTGTCTTTTTTATTTTGTATTTCTTTAATAATTTTTCGTTCGCCAAGAACTCATTTACGTTTGAATATTTTCAATGTTCATTTATTATATTACAGGATCAAAATTTATATACTCGTTTCCGCATAATTTGTTATTAATGAAAATGATGAATAATAAAAAATCGTTATAACGAATGTAATCCATTCTTAAAAACTTTATCTTCGACGATTCTCATTACGATGATAAAGATATTGGGTTGGCAACTAAGTGATTGCAGATTTTGTCGATAGATTCTTATTTAATATCCGCAATCACTTAGTTACCAACCGAATATCACATCGGCAAACGTGCTTACATACATTCCTATAGCTTTTACGAATATATGAATTCTAAATGAATATTGCATCATTCTAATTTATTTGTTTACTTTCTTCTTTAATTTTCTTTCACTGTGAACTCGCGTTTTAATATTTCTAAGAGTTATTTATTTATTTTTTCTTTTTCTTTACAATTACAATTCGCGTGTACTTTGACGAATGAAAATGCGATAATCCGTGAGGAAAAGAATTTTTACTCGGATGCCATTAATAAATCGGAATGTCGGAAATTATAGAAATTCAAAAGTTTTAGGAAAAAAAGAGAATATTCAAAAAATCTTTCTGTAATAATTTGAGAACTAATTTTAATTAATTACCATCACATTCCCTCACGGAATTTGCACGGGATAGAATTCATTTCAATTATTCACGGTAAATGCAAATACGTTCAATGTACATATACAAATATATTCTCGTACGATCAATTCATTAATGTATTAAAAGTTTTATATAACGTTATTATAGTAAATTTTACATTAGTTTCTGAAAATAAATATCCATATATATATATATATATATATATATATGTAAGAATAGTTCTTTTTAATTGTTCAACGCATATCATATAAATGTTGTTAAGTAATATACATTGCGAAGATAGAACAATGCGAGATATGATTAGCATGTTAGAAGGTATACATATATATAAATATATATATATATATATATATATATATATATATATATATATATATATGTACACACAGGTAAAGGTGTAACACTTTCGACTATCGGATAGATGAAGCAGAGTTTCTATTTATAAGAAATTAAACGGTCAAACGATCGACGTTGCTTGCCAAATCGTTTTCGTGCGTAGGCTAACGCTTTTAAACGATCCTACATTCATACATGCGATGAACAAAATGCATTCTACATGTGAGAGTCTTTAATGATCGCTCGTTAGAATCGTTAAATATAAAAAAAAAAAAAAAAATAAGATTATTATAACGAACAAGTGATCACGATAATCCTGTAAATATGACATATATCTATGTACGTGTACATGTATATAAAGGTATAATAAATAATATATAACTGAAATAATAATAAATTTTATATGTATATATATACCATATATCAGAAAAATGTCATCCTGTAAATATAACATACGTATCTATAGGTATATATGTACGTATGTATGCATTAATATATCAGAAAAAAATGTCAAAGCTTCTTTCAGATCAACGAGAGAGGCAGGTTGGGAGGGAAAGAGAGAGAGAAAGAGAGAGAGAGAGAGAGAGAGAGAGAGAGAGAGAGAGAGAGAGAGAGAGAGAGAGAGAGAGAGAGGTAGATAAATAGTTAAATTATTTGGATCACTTGGTCAGACATATTCAATATTTATCAGGTCAAATAATTTGGGGAGCCATTATTCAACATTAATTTGAAATGTTGGAATAGGTAGGTGGGCACCTCGTTATCGTATCCTTTGACGCGTAACACTAACACATCTGATTATTTTGATCAGAGTAAATGTGTATTTGCGCGATGATTTAAGGATACGTTGATTAGTAAATTTTCTAAAAAGATGGCCGTGCAAAATTGTTGAATTTCTTATTCGATCAAATCAATAACAAACAAGAGAAACATTATTCATATTATAATAAAATATATGAAAACAAAGATATATTATATTAATTAATTCGATACAAATAATAGAATAAAATATGATTCATTAATTCGATGTATGTTAGGTGTATTTAAATCTTTTTAATTAAATTTAAATTAAATTCTTTCCTTTTTTGTTTTTGGATTTTTTTAGAGAAAAAAAGTATAAGAAAGAAAAGAAATAGAAAATATCTTATGAATAATTTTTCTTTTTTGCTATCCAATTTTATTTTTCTTATACGTACTCTGTACGTATATATGTATATTGGGAAAATCAAAGGGACGCACGTTTTTCGTTTCATTTCTCTTCTCTTCTTTTTCAGTCGTTTAATCATGTATTTATGTTTTTCTTTTCTTCCTTTCTTTCTCTATGCGACTTTTCTTAGTACGGATAAAATTATTGGTAAATCTTTAAGATATGCGACAACGTCCTCGTCGACAATATACCATTAGCAGTGATTCTGATATATCGATGTGCTCTATCCGTTTAAATTGCTTCCCATCGCGTAGATTACGCTACAAGGGACTAAACGTTAAGACGCTTCAATCCAACGTAGCTAGGTATGTATGTATATATGTACATACGTATGTATGTATGTACGTGTTTAGATTCTCGATCACTCCTAAAGGTGCACTCAATTGTGCTTAAAGTCTATTAAACGGTTATACGTTTGAAAGCTTTCGGTACCAGGAATTGAATAGTCTTCCTGGGGCTTACTGCTTGAATACAGGGAAACATAAGCGTGCATATCCATCCTGTCCGTATATGTCTTTGTCGTGCGTGCATTTGATCTATGAATCAGTCAATAATCCTTATGAATATTCAAAGATGCAATGATTCGGATTAATCAAAAAAGAACATTTATTTTCACTATTCTCATATTTTCTTCTGACCGAGCGTACGAAGAATTAATTAATTTTAATTTAATTATATAGTTAATTCTTAAAAAAGAAAAAAAAAACAAAAAGAAAAAGAAATTAAGAAGAATTAGTAAGATTTAATATATATATATATATATATATATATATATATATATATATATATATATATATATACCTATACAAAAGATTTTAGAAATTTAATAGAATAAAAAATAAAAATTTAACAATTAAAATGAAAAGATATATTACGTGAAAATAATTTTCTAATAACACCAGAGTCTATTTATTTCGTGTTTGAAGAATTCATCATATCGATCTATTCTGGCTGTGAATTTATGACAAGTGATACAAGCCGATACATAGTCAGACGGCATAGTGCATCTTTCTCTCGTAAATACAACATTCGACACTTGAAATATTTACGATTACAATCATTCGAAAAACAAGTGTATCAACCCTTTCTATGGCTCCCCATCCCCTTCCTATAGCTCTGTTATTGTTCATCAATTTATTTTTTATTAATCAATTAATCAATGATAATCAACTCTTTGTTATTCTTGTTTTTTATTTATTTCTTTTTCATTTTTTACTGTTTCTTCCTTCTCGACATTAGAAAAGAAAAGAAAAAAAACAGAACAAATTTTAATATCGGTTAACAAGGAATCTCTAGTTTGTTGTTATTATTTTGCCGATAAATGTATGTATAATATTGAAATTTGCAGTTCCTTCATGTTTTCTAATAAAATAATAACATTCAAATAAACAACACTGGTATGACAATAGTGGTAAAACAACAGTGGTATAATAATTGAATTGATGAATAATGTCCAATTTTTAAGACATAATATTCAAGTTACTTATTTAATTATAAAATAATAATAATAATAATAATAATAACAATAATAATATTAAACAAAGAAAACAAATAAAAGACAATATTATTGTTTATTACGATATGAAGTATTAAAAAAGTGAAATTTTGATAATTTGTTTGTTTCGTTTGTCTGTTCTATATTCTTTTCTTTCTTCCATTTTTTTCCATTACTTTTTTCGCGACAATGTAAATTATATACGTACTTTTATGAACAATCAAATGATTAATTACCATGGACTATATCGAGTCATCGTCTATCGTAACGTTAATTAATTGCCGTCGTAAAATTTGTTACGTGATTCGATTTCCCGCGGTAGCAATGTAATTAATTGAGAAATTCAATTTGCAGTTTTAATAAATTTCCTTGATAATTTCCTTGATACAGACGACAGAGCGTATGCCAAATATGATTTTCTTATTTTTTTTCCATTTTTGTTTTTCTTCTTTTGGATCACCTACCAATATATATATATATATATATATATATATACACACATATTTATATATGATTTCTTTATCATTGAACTAGCGTAGCGTCTCGATAGACAATGTATGATACTTTATTTCTTAAGATTAATAATCGTTTGGCACTGAGATACTAACATACACATCGATACTCGAGTATCTATAGGATACAACTAGCGTGAACCAACCACAACCGCAAAATACACAAATTGAAATCTATTTCTAGAAATGACGGGCAAATTAATTATCGGTTAACATGAGAACGTATTCTATATGGAAATGCATATTAAATAAACAACTTGATACAAATATTATATCGTTGATAACATATTTTCTAATTAATTTTTATTTATATTTCTATGTGAAAAATAATGTGTTAA
>OU427002.1:6188700-6193700 GCA_911387935.1 Dolichovespula saxonica | reverse complement strand
TTTAATAAAATACTAAAGTACGCTTTGCTTCTTCGAATAAATACGGTATACGAATGTTTAATGCGATTAAAGAAAAAAAAGAAAAAAATATGAATTAACTGAAACTAAATTCATTTCAAAGAATATATATAGCTCGCTATCGATTTGTTAATATCTACGTCGCATGTAAAACTAATATTCTCTTTTTTATTATTTTCATTATTTAGTCTTTCTCTTCTCTCTCTCTCTCTTTCTCTCTCTCTCTCTCTCTCTCTCTCTCTCTCTCTCTCTCACTCTCTCCCACTCTCCCTCTATTTTTCTGATTTTTTTTTTATTTCAATTATTATATTTGATCGACCATACGAATATGTCAAATGAATATTGGAAACGAAAGAGGAGGATGAAACGCGATATGGAGAATTGTAAATTTCGCTTGTTAGTTACCACTCTTCGTAATAGAATATTGTTTTCATGATAATCGCATTTGAAAGCTTTACGAGAATATTGTCATTCAAACAGTATTTACTCTTCTTACGCATCGATTTTAATAATACATTTCGTTTAATAAAATACTAAAGTACGCTTTGCTTCTTCGAATAAATACGGTATACGAATGTTTAATGCGATTAAAGAAAAAAAAGAAAAAAATATGAAATAACTGAAACTAAATTCATTTAAAAGAATATATATAGCTCGCTATCGATTTGTTAATATCTACGTCGCATGTAAAACTAATATTTTCTTTTTTATTATTTTTATTATTTAGTCTTTCTCTTCTCTCTCTCTCTCTCTCTCTCTCTTGCTCTCTCTCTCTCTCTCTCACTCTCTCTCACTCTCTCTCTATTTTTCTGATTTTTTTTTTATTTCAATTATTATATTTCTTTTCCTTTTTTTCTTTTTGTTTCTTAATGAACGTTTCAACCTTTCCTCTTCAAAAAAGAAAACCAAAAAGAAGAAAAAGAAAAAATAAAAGAAAGGAAAAGTAAAATAAAGTGAAACAAAATGAAAGAAAATAGAAAGAAAAAAAAAACGTTAGAACCCGATTAATAAATCTTTCGATTCACTGAATATCCTTTTTCCCCTCTCCCCCTGGTAATTGACATTACTTTTCCGTGTCAACTCAAGCCTACTCACGTGTATTCACCCCTTTACAGTGAGTTTAGCAATAAGGCGCAAAGAGAGTGTTATTACTCGACGAAGCAAATTCGCCATATTATTTATTCAAGAAAATGTATTTTGGGATAAGCTCAATCATAAGATACGGAAGAAAGATAGAGAGAGAAAGAGAGAGAAAGAGAGAGGGAGAAATAGAGAGAGACAGAGAGAGACAGAGAGAGAGAGAGAGAGAGAGAGAGAGAGAGAGACAGACAGAGACAAAGAGAGAGAGTACAAAATGCCTGGGCGTTTGTTTCATTGGCCAAGCGTTAGAACGATAAATTTGACTGGACTATAGCTTTTCTTGAAGGCGGCGTAAGATTTATACGACAGATTCGTATGGCATTCGCTAAGCGTAAGCTAAAAGTCCCTGTTGTTTTATACGATCTCTACGATCTGTCGACAATTATTCCCTCTAAGAAATGTACTTGATTTTTTCCTAAATATAATCAAATTACTTTCATATATTTATATATTTTTTTTCTTCTGTCTATAAGAAAAAAAAAGAATTATTTATATGTACGTATGCGTGTGCGCGCGCGTAACGTGAAACTTACGTACTATAACTTGTATTAACTTTATAATTATGACTTATATAAGAATTTATATTTTAACTTTCTTTTTGTTTCTTTTTCTCTCTCTCTATAATTAGAGAGAAAAAAATCTCTATTATTTTTTATCTGTCTATAAAGAAAAAAATAATTATTTATATATTTGCATAACATGAAACTTATATTACAACTTGTATTAACTTTATAATTATGAGTCATTCAGGCTAAGCCAAAAGTTTCTAGATGATCCAAAAGTTCCCGCTCGATCTGACTTTTAAAAATCGATATTTCTTTTTGGAAACTCGTTAGATTAATCGTATTTTTTTCTTGTCTCTTTTTTCTTTCTTCTCAGATCGTAAAAAAGCCCTAGAGTAATTCGAAAATAATTGCAAGCTTGAAAAAGTGCCGGTTAAGTGTAATTGATTTTTGTAATTGAATTTAAGAAATAATTTTTGACCCGCTTAGAAACTTTTGAAATTTCTCTAATCCTCCGTCCACCCTCTGCCAACAAACCCAATGTATTTTGCGAACATACCGATCGTATTATAAAATTTGGAAAATCTTTCCATTTCTCATTTATATCCCATTTGTTAGTAACGTATATGAAACAAATTCGAAGAGACTTGTTTTTCTCTTTTTTCCTTTCGTCTTTCTTTCTCGAAAATATATTCGATCGAATATTATTCGAACGAAAGAATATTCCGTACGTCAGAATAGAGGCGGAAACGTTAATTCGATAACGACCCTTTTCTTGAGGGGTGCAATATGCCACAAAAGAGCTCTCGGCTCGCACGTACCGAGAGTATTTTCCTCGGTTACCTCCGTATATATATATATATATATATATACACATATATACATATAAACATATGTGTATATATATACATATAAACATATGTATATATATATATATATATATATATACATACATATACACACATATATACATATAAACATATGCACACACACACACACACACACACACACACACAAACATATGTATATATTGCTCTTTTGACTTTTTTTGGTCGCACGAAGAAGTAATATCACTACATAACCGTCTCGACGACTTTCGTCGCTTGTAAGTACGAATAAAAAAAAAAAAAAAAATAGTAATATCGTTAAATCCAATCATTCGTCGAATTCTTCTTTCTCTGTATTCTTTTTTTTTTTTTAAATTCTTTTTCGAGAAAAAGTTTTTCCTCTCTTTCTATCGTTATTACATATTGTATATTCAAAAGAAAAAAGAAAAAAAGTAAGTAAAAATAAAAATAAAACGAATAAGAAGAAAAGAACGATAAGAAAATAAGAAGAAAAAGAGAAAGAGAGAGAGAGAGAGAGAGAGAGAAAAAGGGAGAAAATCTTACAAAGAAATCTTATGCGGTTAAATGATAATAATTTCAATTCAGTCCGTAAAATGATATCGTAGAAGAAAAGATTATATTAAAATCTAATGATGCATTGTGACCGCACGAAAAAAAGATGCAACGACTTAAGATCGATAGTTGGCGAAATACTTTGGCCCCCGCACTCACTCCTCCCCCCTTCCCGAAACCGCCAATCCCCGACCCCATCTCCCATCTATCGACCGGATGGTAACGTTATACGATCCATCTGGCAGCAGAGAACCACTAACAAGATCAACGTTTAAATCACCGTTGTTGTCATTTGCTGTTGCCAATTTATAATACCTATTAAAGCAAATGCATCATTGTCGGCGCCGACAGTAACCTCGCGTACGAAACTTTACGAACTGTTATAAAGCTTTCAACCAATCGATCCTACAACCTCATCTAACCCCTCAACCCCCTAAACCTCCGAAAATTTTGGTTGTATAACGTTATGACGTCAGAGTAAAATTGTTTATAAACAAATATATCGTCGCGCATCTGCCACCCCTTTCCCCCTCTTCCCCTCCCCCTCACCTCTCCCTACCCAACCCACCATATCCCACCACTCTAATTTAAATTACAAGAGAAGATCATTGAACGAGATGGCTCAATCGACGATCTCGTAGAAAAAAAAATATATATTTATATATATACCATCAACTGAAGAAATTTTTTAATTCGAACGTTCGATCGATATTGCCAAACGAGACAAGCTATTTGAATTTCGTTCGATGAAACGTTTAAACGATCGAAAAAGTGATGTATCACTTTTGGTAATTCATGCCAAATACAATATTCGATAAATTGGATAATCTTCTCGAATTTCATCGGACAAACTCATCGAACTATCTAAAATGTTATATGTTCTCTCTCTCTCTCTCTCTCTCTCTCTCTCTCTCTCTCTCTCTCTCTCTCTCTTTCTCTCCTCCGTTTTTACCCGTCCCAACTCCATCCCTGTTAAAATCATACTAGATAGAATAACCCATAAACTGGGGAAAAAGAATTCTCGAATAGAACGTTTTACCGTTCGATTCCGTATCGTATAAAACGGAATTCTTTATCAAGTTTCACTTGACGTACTTCTAAACGATCGAAAATGTAATATATTACCATGAAAATCATGCCAAATACAATATTCAATAAATTGTAAAGCATCTCAAATATCAGTCGATGAACGACGAACTAATCGTTTAAGATCTTAATAATAGCATTTTACCAAATGATATCCATCTTATTCGAGTTGTAACGTGGAATATCCTCTCGTCGTCTTTGGCCAGACAATAATTCGACGCCGATATTATTTATCGATCCCAACGCCATTCGAGGTATTACATGTTCAACGAGAACGCGGAGAAAATCCGGAAACGTTCGTTTGAATTTTCTTGAATCCGTAATAGAGGCCCGACAAAAAAAAGGACAAGGAAAAAAATTCCTAGTCAAAAAGTAAATCAAAAAAGAAAAAGTGTGTGCACATGATTTATATCGTACTAATAAAAGTCATGATTTGTTGAGTAGATTTGAAATACAAAAAAAAAAAAAAAAAAGAAAGAAAAGAAAGAATTATTTTGCTTTTGTCTCTCGATGTCCAAAAACAAACCCTTTGGAAAATTATGAAACTTTCAGATGATAAAATAAGTAAATAAAAAATTCTTCTCTCCATGATGAATTAGAAAATTTTTGAGTTCGTACGTTGACACGCGATCCACGAATTTCACGAACTATACGACAAAAAGAGGATGTTATTAATCATCTGGGGGGAGAGGGGTTGAACATTCTAATCTTGATAAGCCTAACGAGATACGATGTCGTTTCGTCTTCAAACATTGCATATTTATATATATTTTTATACATACATACATATATATACATACATATACATATATACACATACATATATATATACATATATATATACATATGTCAT
>OU427002.1:6143700-6183700 GCA_911387935.1 Dolichovespula saxonica | reverse complement strand
GATCATGATCATGATGATGATGATCAATGACGATGGCAAGAAAGAAATTAAGTTTTATTAATTTTCCATCTTGAGAAAACCGATCGATCTTATTTCTTCTCTCTCTCTCTCTCTCTCTCTCTCTCTCTCTCTCTCTTTTTCTTTTATACAACAATCATTCTCGAAAATATATATTTCTTTTTTCTTTTTTTTTATACACAAAGATTGACGTTGAACGTTAACAAAAAAATTTGCTACTCTATTTAAGTGTTCCATCGCAAATATATATATATATAAGATACTCATTTATCTCTTTCTTTATCTTGAAAAGAATACCGTCATCTCGAGATTAGAAAGAGAATGAGACAAAAATAAAAAAAAAAGGGAACGAACAAACGAACAAAGCGGTGTATATATATATATATATATATATATACGTACTTCTTACTATCTCGTACATTCTCATTGGTATCGAGACGTTACGATCGGTTATCATTTCTTGAATCAAGTTAACTCGGTTATTAATCCAGTTAATTGAGTCCGATCGAAAGAAATATTGCGTGACCATTAAGTCAACTGACCGCGTAATTAAGTATCTATCAATTACGTAAGATCATATCGTGCGTTGACTAATTGACATCGATCAGGATATAATAATACGATTTTAAAGGGGGTTGGTAGGAAGGGGAATGGGAGACAAGGGAGAACAGAGTAGTAATAGGGTTGGGTGAAGTGAAGTGGGTGAGGATCGAACGTAGATCTTCATGTACGCAATATATTCGTAAAGCAAAGTTCTCGAGAAGATGAATCAAGAAAGAATAAGAGAGAAAAAAAATAGAAGAAGAGGAGGAGGAAGAAGGAGAAAAAAGAAAGGAGATGAAAAAGTTGGGGAAGGAGGAGCTCGCACAAAAACGGTTTATTTTGAATAACCAGAAGAGAACGAACGAACGAATGAACGAACGGGGGGCCCCGAAGAAGAAGAAGAAGAAGATGAGAACGCCGATAAGAAAATAGATAAATCATAATTCTTATTTCTAAGAAAGCGTTGCTTTGAAAGAGAACTTTGGTTATATGTATGCTTACTTCGTGCCGCCCTGCGTCGAATGCTCTTATTCGCTCCGGAAACTCTGGCGCTTTGAGATCTCGTCGCTGGTCTTCGTCTTCTCGTTGGCGTATTACTATCGGGAGTACCGCTACCACTGTCTCTTTCACGATCGCTCTTATCCCTTTCCTTTGCTCCCGATGGCGGTATGGTACCTAACATTTGTTCCATACTGGAAAAACCAGGGGCACAAATCGAGGCCGATCGAGTTTTACGACGAAACGTTCCTTCCGCCATATTTTCGGTCCAATTTGATCGATCGTAAGCGGAGAAAGAAAGGAAGCCTTTCTGAGGATGATTTTCTTTTCCTTTTTCTTTTCTTCCTCTTTTTCTTCTTCTCCTCTTTTCTGGATCTCTTTTTCACTTTTTCAATATCCCTTTGATTTTGATCGCACTTTCCGTTTCTTTCAATTTACCGTTGAGTCTAACGAAAGCCGTAAATATATATATTATTTTTTTTTTTTTTGAGATATAAAATATCTCAAAGGAAATATCCCGCAGTAAGAAAAGTTTAACTACCTTCAAATCGCTCTCTATATCGCCTTAGTTGTTGTCCTTTATAACGTATAAGAGATATTTAACCTCCCAAGAGGCACTTCCGCACGATCCGATGATCCACACGATCCTAACGTAACTCGATTATCTTTTTCTTTTTCTTTTTCCTATTCTTCTTCTTCTTCTTCTTCTATTAATACTATTACTTCTTCTCTTCTTCTTTCTCTCTCTAATCGCATTCTTGATAAATAATTTTGTTTACATCGTAATCTTGATAATAAATCATCCTTTTGTTGTTATTCTTTCTTCCTTTTTCCTCCTTACAATAGGCTCGATCCTTCTTCAGGTTTCGAAGATTTTACGAATTGGGGCTGATTTTCGTACGCTCACAGAAATCCTCCCCCGTCGATATCACGAATATCTGCAAGGATGCAATAACCCCTCAAAAAAGAGACAGAAAAAACAAACAAATAAAGATATAGAAACTTAATCGATCGTTCTTGCGTTTAAAACTTTGTTATTGTTTGCGAACGTGAGATTATAAAAAAAAAATAGAAGAAAACAAATAAATTCATTAATTAACACGCGCACTGGCGTGTTCTCCCTTCGTCGGATAAGAGAAAATAGCCCTTCGGACTGACGAGCTATCCTGTCCTGTTTCGGATACATCCGTTAACGTACAACGTTTCGTTTCGTAATATTTATTAATTAAAAAGTACTCGCACACGTCGTACACGTCGATATCTATCGATCCGTTTTTTTTTCCTTTTTCCATTCCTTTTTCACTCGTTCTTTCGAAAAACAAAATACAGGATTTAGCTCCATTAAACGAGGAATTAAGTTTCTCTTGATTCGAAAAAGAATAGATTATCGATTCAAAATAAATATATAAATATATAAATATATAAATATATATATATAATATATAAATATATAAATATATAAATATATATAAATATATATATATATATATATACACACACATATACATATATATGCATATATAAAATTTCTTTTTTGTCGGCAAACGTTTGTACTTCTTTTTATCTTTTTTTGTTTTTTTTTTTTTATTACACAATACGCGACTCGACATTAATAATGAAAAAACCGTTGTCAATTATAAAACCGATATAATCCAATCAAATATAATCCGATTTCACGAGTTAAACGTTTTAATTTTTTCTTTCTTTTTCTCGTTCTCCTTTCATTATCTTCGATCAACAAAATTCATTGGTACCTTGAGTATACTCAGAAGCGTTTAATACGATGTCCTCTCATTTTTATTGGATACCGTAAAAGAGCTCTCGTAAAGTTAATTAGACGTAAAATCTATTATCTTTGAAAGCTGTAATGTCTTGCATTTAATATTAACACGATACAAAAAGATTTGTCTTTTAATTTTATTATACATGATCCTTTATAAGTATATACGTGCGTGCAAACTTAAACTCACACGGACACAAATATACAGAGGCATACGTATCATTAAATTAATTTTAAAAAGAAATTGATAATACTACGTCTATATATAATAAAAATATATAATCTTTTATAAGTATATATATATATCCCTCTATAATTTTTATACAAATTATAAAACCTTATTATTATATTTTCCCGTTTGTTTTTAATAATTGTAGACATTCGATCGATCTCGTTTATATAATAAAAGAATTTCTCTTGTAACTTATCAAACGTATAAATGTAAAGACGACTTTAAAGAAAGAAAGAGACAGAAAGAGAGAGAAAGAGAGAGAGTACTAGTTCGAATTGAATTTTCTCTAACTGGAGCGTGGACTAATTAACGCGACGTGAATATATATATATATATATATATATATATTTATAATCTAAAAGAAGACAGAGAAAGAAAAAAGGAATTTATTTCGAAAGCCGAAATCTACATATAGATTCACTGGCGTTTGTATTTACCGCCAAAAAACAATTTGCAAGCGCGCAATTCGAATGGAAGAAAAGCAAAGCTATGATTCTACGACGTGGCCACACGAATTTGTCTCTATTTCAATAAACTAAACCGCGCTCGAAATTACTAACGGAACAAACATATGGAAAGATTTGACTGGTTTTGCGCGTCCAAAACCTATAAATCTACGTTTCTTTACGGCATGTGTCCGTGCGTCTCTGGGTGCTCGTACTTGTGCGTATGTACATATGTGCGCACGACGCACACAAGTACTTATGCGTACGTGTCTCTCTGTGTGTGTGTGCACGTATTATTTTTACCTTTTTCTAAGTTATTTATATCTGGAAATTCTTAAAATTCAATCCTAATACGTACATTTTTAACATAAATTATATTTTAATAATACCAATTTTAATAATACCAATTATGAAATTGTTAAAAAATAGTCGTACGTAAACAGATATATCCCAAAGATCGCACGTGGACTCGTGTGATTTCTCGTTTATGTTAACATAGTAAAAGGCGGTCTCTCTCTCTGTCTCTCTGTCTCTCTCTCTCTCTCTTTCTCTCTCTCTCACACACACACATATTAATTCTACGAACATAATTTCGCCTCATAGAAATGTAATTATAAACGTCAAATATAGATTATGTTTTGCTTACTTCGTAAAAAATAAAAACTATACCTTTTTTACCTATCACCCTTTCTTCTTAATATTCTTTTGTCATTTTTATTTATTTTTCTTTTTCCCACAATCTTGTGTCTCGCAT
Organism: Dolichovespula saxonica; assembly: GCA_911387935.1. NCBI lineage: Eukaryota > Metazoa > Arthropoda > Insecta > Hymenoptera > Vespidae > Dolichovespula > Dolichovespula saxonica. Next base: position 6,179,429 of record OU427002.1, on the reverse strand, counting down.
ATCTGGTCTTTCTCGAACAAGAACGAAGTTTGTCGCGCTTCGATGGGGAAAAAGATCACCGATGGAAAACAAGAACAAAACTGCTACACCATACAACGACGCGCGGAATACTGAACAACCCCAGGCAAGACAAGGCACAGGCTAGGCATAGCGCCAACGCGCACGCGTTCGACTATATACGTCACAGTTCGGCGAACCTCATGTATCTCCTTCCATACCTTTCCCCGCCCTTTTTCATCAAATTCTAAGAAACTCGAAATAGAACACTTTTCTCATTTTTTTCCCGTCCGATTTATATATACATATATTTATGTATGCACATTATACATGTACATTATTATTTCCTCAAATGTATTGGATATATAATATTCATTACTTTTTTTCTACTTTCTTTTTTCTTTTTTTTTTTATTAATTATAAGAAAGCAAATACGCTACACGTAGGTACATATCTGTTGGCAATTAATTTAATCGTTTTATATCTTCGACCGGTATTCTTGAACGCGATCAATATTTTTGAATAATATTATTATTACTAATATTATACGGTTGATACCTATTAATTATGTATTACTTAGTAATAACGATTAGACAAATATAATGATCATTCTTTATAAATTTTCAAACGAACCATTTTTATTGCAATATTTATCACGTAAAATGCGTGTGTGTGTGTGCGTTGTATGTTCTGTATTTATAAAATACGACGAATTGGATTATTTTAATTTCCATCGTTACGAGGTATCGAATTACGAACCAATGAGATCGACGCTAACCTACAAACTACCAATCGTACAACGGAGCGAATCTTTTTGATTGGCTAACTTGATTAACCAATCATGAATCTACGATATTTACCAATCGCAAATATTTCATTGCTAGACAAATGGAAATTGATTGTTGATTGGTATTTCGTGTTAAACACTCGTAATAATATAATTGGTACGTTCGTTTTAATGTGCATTTTTTTTCTTTACTATCTTCAACGGATTAAAAGTTTGCAACCATTTTTAGTTAAGCGTTTGGCAGCCCTGCTTTGGCAATTTCCATTTCGTTTTAGGCTTGGATATTTCTCTCTCTTATTCCACGCCCAGGTATATTTCGGTTAGTATATTATTCAGAATATTTCATTTTTAACAAATTTTAAGCAATATTCATAGAGAAAAATTATATCATTGAAAATCAAAAGTAATATCATATAGATTTTCCAATACCGAAAGATAATATATGTATATATATATATATACTTATATATTTTCGTAAGGACGCCTACGATAAATTCCTTACACATTTATGACGACGTCCTGTTTTATATAAATCCATTAATCTGTATTCTAACGAAATATTATTATTAAAATCATTCAGATTTGCATTAATTTATTTATATTTCATTGGATCTCTATGATATATTTATTTATTTCGTAATACCGAAAATAATTTTATGATCCTTAGAAAAATTTAGCGACATGAGATATAATAGATTAAATTGATGAATAAATTCTCAAATATTTTCAGATGGAAATATGTGGAAATTTTTATATAAATTCTATTCAATTTTAATAAATTATTATTATTATTATTTAATTATTTATTGATTATTCTAAAATGTATTTTTAATACATTCGGATCCAACAGTCTTACAGATAATCATCATGTCTTTTAATCGTGGATTAAAAAGAGATTCCTTTGGGAATCGGAACTTCAATAATCGTGGTAATAACGGAGGAGGTGGAGGTAGACCTGGTAATATCGGTGGAGGAGGAGGAGGTGGTGGAGGTGGTGGTGGCGGTGGTGGAATGGGGAACAATATGGGCGGTGGTATGGGTGGAGGAGGAGGAAATAGCGGTATGAATCCTTGGGAAGGAGGAATGATGCCCGGAAGAGGAATTTTACCTACTCCAAATAATAATATATCTTTGGCTTCTCCGCAAGCGCAGTTAGCGATAGCTAGTAATCTTCTTTCAAATTTGTTGCGTACTCAACAAGAAACACAACCACAAGTGAGTTCTTCTTTCTTTTTTCTTTCTTTATAATTTCTTTATGACCTCTTCAGGATTTATTAAAATAATTATTTCCTTTGAATAAGGTACCATCTTTACTCAGCCTTGGAAATAATTTTTCTGGACCTGGGCCAAACTTTCCAAATCAACAAAACTTTTCATCGGGACGATTTAATGATCGTCCAGTAAGACACCCAGTCAAGAATCAACGACCTCAACCATACAATAAGGTATGCAACTATTTGATATTTTGTATTTAGAAACAGGCACAAGCCTTTCTAAAATGCTTAGCGGATTTTTAAGCGGAAGTTGAAAATGGGCAAATTTTAGTCCACACTTCCTTTCTTTCTTTTGTATCTTTGAAACATCCCAGTACTTAAAATTCGTCTTCACATATCAGTTGCTTGATTGACAATTCAGGTATTCGATCAAAAATACTCTATGAATCACAAAGATATAAACAATTGTTATCATTTGACAAAGTTTGTATCCTATGATTTTCAAGGGAATATATCATCACTATACAATTTCATTATAAATCTCTGCTGATAGATATTGATTTCAAATATCTCTTTTCCATTTGATATATGGAAATTAACAACAATGTTGAGGCACAAATTTCAGTAATAATATATGGGCATTATTTTCCGTCGACTTGGTTCACCTATATTCTGTCTTCTGTCTATCGTCTCAAATAAAGTCGATGGTACAGATATTTTCAAAACAATTGCACGCATTTGGGACTTAAAAGTCTTCTTCATTCCAATGATAAATTTCTTTTGGAGGACAAAAACAGTTTTATAAATATCATAAGCATGATCATAATGATCATTGCAGATACAAAATAAAACTATGTGCTACGTTTAGCATCTTCAACTACATGTTATGATTTTCCTTTCCCTTCCACCTTTGAGTGGAATTAATGACCTTCGTTGTTTCGCCATACATGTCCTGCTTCCATATCGAATAGAACATTTTTCTCCCTCAAGTGTCCAATGGTTCCTAGAACCAAATTCGACTTGAGAAGAATCGCAGTTTTATCAGATACTTCTCATGATGGTTTGGTCATTTGACCTACATGACTAGATGGGCAATCGAGCCCGAGATGGCCCTGCTGGGCGACGTGGCCCATCTGCACAACAATCTCGTGCACCCCAGTCTGGCAATCAACGTATGAATGGAAACCAAAATCAACATCGCAACGATAAATCTTCTAAACCAATTCCTGCCTCTAAACAAAATCAGACTGCCAAAAAGGAACAGCAGGACAATAAGACCTCTGATAATGAAAAAGCAGAAGCACCTGTTGTTAAAAGGTAAGCTCCTGGTGATTGCGAATAGTTTCTTCAAACTTCAGTAAGTCTCATTCTGTCATCTATCTTTGTATGTATGATGTTTCTTGGTATTACTGTTTATAATACAGTCGACACTACTTCCTTTCTCTTTTCTGTCTTTAAATTGCATCACATATTTATTCCATATTATAAATGATATTTAGCGAGCATTTACTTTTCAATAATGAAAATACATTTACACTACATCGAAATTCATACACTTTTCGATTTATTCTCACATGCCCTCTTATCTTAAAAAAAAAAAAAAAAACACCATCTAGTGTACTAGTCCGACTATAGCGGACGACTAAAAATTTTCAAACACAATTTGGTGTTGCGAGAAGCGTGAGAAATCTTCTGCCCAATCAATTTTCTAAGTTTTACATACATATCTTATGTATATAAATATTATTGGATAATTGATCACATGTTAACATTCTAAATTATGATGTCTATCATAGGCATTTAGATTTTCTTGTTATGATATACTTATTTCAAATCTATCTATATATATATATATATATATATATATATATATATATATATATATATATATAATATATATTTCAATGAAAGACATGATTTATCTTTGAATCAGTGAATCTATCGAAGAATCTGAAGATAAAAAACGTGACTGGATGGATGAAAAAAATGAAGCAGAAGAAATTAAAACAGATAAGACAAATGATGGAGAAGTAAAAACGAAAAATGAAGACGAAGACGAAGACGAAGACGAAAGTAAACTAGAGAAATCTCCTGGTACTGATGCTGCTACTACTACTACTACTACTACTTCTATTACTACCACCACCACCACTGCTGCTACTAATGCTACTGCTGCTACCAATTCAGCTACCACAGAGAATACATCTAAAGAAACTAATGCAAACACCTCGGACAAGGATTCGAAAGCAACTGGAAAGAAATCTGAAGCTAGACATGCAGAGAGCCGTTATGCGGAAGTGCCAATGAGCCATATGTTTTGTTATATATGCAACAAACATATGTGGGATGGTTATGTAAATAATTATAAATTATATTATTTACAATCTCATATATAAATAAAATATTAATACAAAATTTCTTTACAGTCCTTTGAGAATCATTTAAGAGGACGTGCACATCAATTAATGATGGAAAAATTGGACGAATCGTACAAATTGAAAGTTGATTTAATGAGACACGAATTGAGAGTGGCGGAAGAACAACGTGGACTTAGTTTAAATAATTCTAAACGCCGAGGCAAAAAGGTTTGTTATATTTCAATATATGAGTCGGTAATAATGAAAATTACATAAAATTATTTGAAGGAATTATTTTTCAAGAATAAATATGCTAGCTTTCTTTTTTCTGCGTATGTGTATATATATACATATGATAATCATAAGAACACTATCGATAATAGTCGTCTCATACAAAATGTAAATTTGTTCTCTCATGCCAATACTTCTTTAAAAAGAAGAATAATATATATATATTTTTTTTTTATCTACAAATTTTAGATTCCTGTAGATCTGAATATAAGAGAATATTGTACGATGTGCGATTTAAATTTTTACGGAACGTTGTCGACGCATCGTAAAAGCGAGAAACATCAACAATTGAAAACATTTTTGCATCCACGTTGTTTCCCATGTTTAAAAGAGTTTCCATCTCGCATAGAGTACGATGAACATTGCCTGACACCGGCTCATATGAAAAATGCCGTACAATGTGAGGAACAACGTAAAAATAAAAAGAAAGGTGGGTGGGTTTGTTGAAGCACGTTAAAATCAAAATCGTTAATCTTCTTTTTTTTTGTATTAATTAAGATGATAAATAATTTACAGAAAAACTTGGAAAAGGCGAAGCCGAAGTTCGTACCGCCGACGACGAAGAGAAGGACATTGGTCCCGATCAAAAAAGTGAAAAGGAAGATGAACCAGGAGATCATGAATATATTACTGACATTTCGGAAAATTTGAAGGATAAGAAATTCAAAATACCCTCTTACAGGCATTGCCGGCAAAATCAATTATCGATAGGTACGTACGTCGAAGTGGAATAATTGTTTAACGTGATCTTAAAAGTGCGCACACTTTGAAATCGTATTTATTCAATCGGCAAAAATAAAAAACAATTCTTTTCAAACAGGTAAATCATTAGTGAAGGAAGTACAGGGATATTATTGTGAAAAATGTCGAAGATTTATGTTATTATCCGAGGACATGAACGCTCATCTTCGTAGTATAACGCATTACAGAAATTTCGTGCAGGAGGTTAAATCTGTAACTGCCAATAACACTAATACAGAATCTAAAGAAACCGAGGATGTTGAGGTGAGCTATTTTAATTTTTATTATATATATTTATATATATATATAATAAAAATATATATATTTAAATATATATATAAAAATATATATATAAATATATATATATAAATATATATATATATATATATATTTTTATATATATAATCTTTTTTATTTTATATGACGATGTTAACAGACCAAGAGAGATAATTCACCGCAAAATAGCGAGGAATACGAAGGTAATTGGAAACGTCGCAAAGTCGCTCATTCCGAGGATGAAGATAATGGGGAAACCAAGGAGACGCAGGATAACAGTAATGAAAGTTCTTCGGTACAAAAGAAGACCGACGGCGACGAGAAATATGATCCATTGGAAGCCGATGCGGAATCTGAGGAAGATGAGAATAATGAGACCGCCACTGGAAATAATGAACAAACTACGGACAATGTCACTAACAATGAGCAAGAGAGCAGCAAGAAAACGCCCGTTGATAAAATGTGGGCCGAGATGGACAATGACAATGATCTTGAAATAGGAAATTTAATAGATGACGGCGATGATAATAAGGAACATAATGCAGAGCTTGAAAAGGCATCACCGGTCAATGCTGAAGTTCCGCATACTCCGCAAATGAATAAATCACCACGTGGACGTGGATATTCCCGTGGACGTGGTGGTGGTGGTGGGCCACGTGCACGAAGATCTCGACGATAAGAAGAAAAATATTTAAAAAAAAAAAAAAAGTAACAACTGGAATTCATAAGCGTATTTTGGAATATTTCTCTTTGGGTAAAATAAAAAAAAAACAATAAAAGAACAAAAAATGTGACATCATTCGGAATAAAACGTAAAACGAAAGATATAATAAGACGTCTGGCATATATTCTATAAAATTCGTGAGAATTTAAAAAAAAAAGTATATATATATATATACACTTTTACAACTTATTATATTACGTAGAAATAGTTTTAACAAGAAACCTTTTTTGTATGTTCGATATTACACAACAGAACGAACGCTATCTACGGAACAACTTTATTTTATTCCGATATAACTTTATATACTCATAGATTATCTGTCCATCATAAAACATTAATTTCACATGCAGATTGGTATTGTTTTTTAATAGCCTCATATATATACACGTATATATACATATTATTATTGTTGTTATTATTATTATTAATATTATTATTATTATCATTATTATTATTAATACTACTATCACATATAACTCGTCCGTATTATTTAGATGCTTAAGATAGAAAGAAAAGAAGGAGTATATAAAATATCTCTACATTCTATATTATAGATTACGACTACAATATCCGAAAATAAAACTTTGTATGTTGAAATTAGAAATTATAGATTGATGTAAGAATGATCTTTTTATATTGACATTTGTAAACGATGGCAATATAATTTTAAAATAAGAATTGTTTGCTCGCTGCAATATTGTAAAAAAAAAATGAAAAAAAAAAACAAAAAAATGGGAAAAAAATGATTTGTGCGGTTAATCAGATCATCAAGTAACATATTCATAATTTATACAAAGTGATACGTATACTTGAATGCATGATGTATATACATATATATATATGTATATATACATGTAAACTGTTGATTTTAAGCAGGAAAAAGCATTAGTTGTGAAATCGAAATATAATTCGACATGGATATACGTAAATATATACCTGCGAATTAACAGATAATGTAAATAATTTTTTTTACTTTTTCATTTTTAACTTTATTCGTATATAAAAAAACATGAGAAGGAGGGAAGGGATTACAATAGAAATAAAAAGGGATAATTAATAACGTATGGAAATGTTTGCTTTGCGCAAAGCAATTGTATGATTTACTATTTACTATTACGAAAAATCATCCGCAGCTATATAACATGATATCATTCCAATAGATTTTTCTGTATTTAGGTAAATATAATGCACGAAAAATAAATTCAATGAGAATCTATGAAGAATTGCATAGACGGGGAGGGGGGCTTGTCGCTCTCTTATTATTTGTCAATATTAATTCCTTATTTTATTTTCCTTTAAAAGAAACATTGTCGTTTTCATAATCTCTACGCAACAATGAGTATGAGTTATTAAAAATACAAGATATAAAAAAATTGAATGAAAATTTCAATATTTATCGCTATCTCTCCGAGTGTCTTTTAACTTTGCAGAAGATTATAAAATCTATACTCCTGTTACAGTAATAAATTATCCGTTGACAAAGTAATCATCGTTACTCTCTCTCTCTCTCTCTCTCTCTCTCTTTTCATTTCATTAGATTATTAGAAAATCGAATTTTTTTTTAAATCAAGATTACATTTATAAAATATTAATTCCTCTTTGATGTAATCATTTAAAATGATTATAGAAAATATCTAAATGAAATCGACGTCTAATCTAAATAATCTTTGGATATCTTGTTTAATCAAAATTTGGGGATTATACAAGTTTGTAGATTAATTTATCTACTTATATATGCATTTGTCTGCTGTAAATCAGTCGGATGAAATTCATATCATGTATAAATATAGTAATGTATTGTGTGTGTGCATGGGCGTGTGCGCATATAAAAATGTAGATATAAAGAACAATGCTTTATTTATTTGAAATGTATACACACACGTGCATCATATTTTTTCGAACTATCAATTTACAAATCAGTGAATTTATTCCTCAAAGTTTCTCTTTCGCGCATTCTCTTTGTATGCATTTACATTTTGATGCACTTGGTATAATAAAGCTTAATATATGAAGTTGAATAATTATAAAACATTCTAAGAGCACCCGTGAGAATCATTTATTAATCATCGTATGTGCCGGCATTCAATAATCCAATTTTATTAGCTATATTTTATTTAACGATTACAATCACATTACGAATAAATAACGTAAGTAATTCGCATGATTAATCTTTTTTTTCTCCATTTTATACTAAGTTTTTATTTATTCTTACGTCACGAAAATCGTATTTACGAAGTATCCTATAAGTTACACAGAGTGCTACAATTTTGTTGTTATACCTCTTTTTTTTACAAGTAAATCCGTTTTAATATCGCTTTCGTGTCTCCATCGATAATCATTCGTTAACATTTAAATTAATAACAAAACGATTTAATTACGATTATTTTAATTAATAGATCATTGATAAATAAAAGAAAATAATTTATTCGTTTTATTTCATTGATCAAATAATACGATCGGAGTTGATTTACGTAAGATCGTCAGATATTATAATTAAATTTTTTTTTTCGTGTCCTCTTATCACATATCTTGCAAATCATCATGGGTCTTTTAAAATCTATGTACTTTGAACATATTATATATAATTCTTATTCTTGACACATATCGTTGTATGTATCTAACAAAAATATATTTCGTCACAACTTCCGCCTAAATATTCTGTAAGATTATATCAAATCGGCGTAAAGTTATGACGATAAGGAAATCTTTCGACTCGTTTACATATACATATTTACACACATTGTGATATATTTATGCTCAAAGTCCACTATCTTATATTTTGTTATCGAACCAATCAAATTTATTTTCTATCCTCACTTCCAACCTCACCTCACCATTTTAACTCATTAAAATATTGGCAATTCATGTTTCGCGACGAGTTATATTAGTATTCGGATGTAATTGTTTATTTATTCGTGGTGATCTAAATTGTCGAGAACATTTGGAGAAATGTATTAAAACGTTCGAAATTGTGTTATTTCTACGAGGTATCGGTTATAAGCAGATTTTGAGATATTTTTTTTTTCCACTCTTTAATCCAAATTATCGAGAGCATAGTGTTTTCTAAAAGAAAATAAATGAAAAAGTACAATAATAAAACTTTAACGCGACAAGTGACCTTTTATATCTAAAAATTATATTTTCGCGCTAGGTTCTTCGACAATTATTGCGATTGATCGAAAATTATGATACTCAAGACAGTCATATATATGTAACAACGTTTATATACTACTATCTACATTTCATCTATTATACATCAATCTGCTTTTTTTTTTATCCTTCATCATTCATCTATATAACGCATCCTGGTTATTAACTTTATAAACAAAAAATGTGAAGTCATTAAGTTATACATTTATTGTTACAGGCACATGCACACCTGCTACTAACTTTATCCTTAATTTGAAATAAAAATTTGAATTCTTTCTTTCTTTTTCTTACTCTTCGAGTTGCGATAGTGTATTTAATCATTTTGGATACTTCTTCGATTTCGTTATTTTTCTTATATCTTTTTATTCCAATATCATTCCTCTCGTTCATCAATTAAAGCTGGTAAGTTGAAATTATTTTTACATTTACAATTTAATCGATCGTGAAATAATATATAAAACGAATAATAACAAAATATCATGTTAATATTACGCGTGTATTCACAGTAGATTGTTTTTATTTTTTTTTTGTCGTCATTGCATAAGATTATATATATATTGCGTGTGTGTAAAGGATTTTATTCAATTAATTTTTCGCATCTTTCGCAGATATAATGTTCGCTAACTTGTTGGGTTTTATTCTATTTTTATTATTATTATTACACTATTTTATAAAATACCGAAGAATAGGAAGAATCCTTAAGGAAATGCCAGGTCCAAAGGCATATCCGCTAATAGGTAATGTGCCAAGATTTCAAGTCGATAATGGTAAGTATTATCGGAAGTAAAAAAAAAAAAAGAACGTTCGTTTAACGTGAAATTTAATATAGTATGCATTAATATTGATTTAACGTTGATACTTTATTTATTTATACTTTAGAGGACGCTTTCGAAAAAATTGTGGGAAACGATAGAAAATATTATCCGATCTACAAGGTATGGTCCTTCTTTTATACGTCAGTAGTTCTACTTCATCCGAAGGACGTTGAGGTAAGTAATGATAAGTACAAAACCATAGCAAATCTTTTTATAATTTATTATAAAAATAATATATACGTATATGAGTAATATAACACTCTTTTTACTCATTTACGTTAACGTAATCTTATTGAGGAAAAAAAATATATATATATATATATATATATATATATATATATATTTATATAAATTTTTTATTTTGACCATAGAAACTAATGAGGAGTACCAAACATATAGAAAAAAGTATAGCTTATAAATTCATAAAACCTTGGCTGTTTGATGGATTGATAACAAGCGGTGGTAATAATGATGAACTTGATATAAGCATTTTTAATTAAATGATAATTAAAACAAAGTCTTATTTGAAAGGTGACAAGTGGCAAAATCGGCGAAAAATTTTAACCCCTGCCTTTCACTTTAATATCCTTAAACATTTCGTCGTGACCTTTAACGAGGAGGCAAAGCATCTTATAACATTACTCAATGAGGAATCTAAAGATGGGCCGATCGTTAAAAATCTCTTGGCACTTATGACCGAGCACACTTTAAACGCCATATGCGGTTAGTTAGTTATCAATTAAACGTGATTATATGAATATCTTTAATCACGTTTTTATAATATCTATTATACAGGATAAACGATTTATATTTAATATTTATTTTCTTAGAAACTGCCATGGGTACACCATTAAAGGTAAAAAGTGAATTAGAAAGTAAATATCGCGAAGCTGTTTACGCTTTCGGCAAAATCGTGCCGTATAGGTAATTAATCAATTATATATATTAATTATATATATATATATATATATATATATATATATATACAAAATTGATGAAAAGAAACAGATTTATCGTTATTCTTTTTCTTTCATTCTTTTTATTTTCTTTGTTTTTTCCTTAGAATGGCGAGACCCTGGTACCACTCAGATTTTATATTTTCACTGTCACCGCTTGGACGAAAGCAAAAGCAACTTGTGAAAATGTTGCATGATTTTTCTTCAAACGTACGATTTCTTTTCTTCTTCTCACTTCAAAATTTAGCAAATAATCGATCGATTCGATTTTTTATTTTTTTATTTTTCTTTTTTGTTTTTTCTTTGCCGTTATATCAGATAATTGCGGAAAGGAAACGTTTTCATCAAGAGACCAACGGGAAATATTTACAAAATTTCGAGGAAATGAATGAGAACGACGCATTCGCTGAAGGACCCAACAATAATAACAAGAGTATTTTTTAATCGTTCTATGATAAAATATGAATTATAATTTCGATGAAAAAAAAAGTAAATGATAGGATTAATTGATTTTGTTTCCCTCTCTTTTTTTCGTCACAGATCCGTTGTTCAAGAAAAAACTTGCGATGTTAGATCTGCTCATAGCCGCTTCGATGAACGGCAATAAAATCGACGACAAAGAAATTCAAGAAGAAGTCGATACTTTTATGTTTGCCGTAAGTGTAAATATTATTACATAATGCGTAATCTATATCGTGGAATAAGAGCTAAATGAGAATGATTTGAGGAAAAGGATGAACAAGAAAATAAAACAAATATATATATATACACATATACATATATTATTACAGGGTCACGACACTACGGCAACAACATTATGTTTTGCTTTGCTACTTTTTGCAAAACATAAATCTGTACAGGTAATAATCCTTTCAGTCGAAGCGATTCATATAATAATAATAATAAAAAAAAAGAAACTACGATCGAAAGGTTTTTGCATCTACAAAGAATAATTAATGCGTGATCAACCTATTAACTTATAGGAACGTATAAGAAACGAAGTGAATACTATTATGCAAAGCAACGATTGTTATTTGACAATGTCAATGCTCAATGAATTTTCATACATGGAAAGGTGTATAAAAGAATCACTACGTATATATCCCACCATTCATTTTATATCACGTTATTTAACAGAGGATTTGCAATTGGGTATGTGATGTTACCTAAAAAAAAAAGAGTTAAATTTACGTTTAACAATGGCCATTTTTTGGATCAATTATTCGATATATCAAATACAAGAACTAATGCGTACGTATTATATACATATATATATATTTTTTTTTTTTTCAGATAATCATTTAATCCCAGCTGGCGTTAATTGTCGTGTAAGCATCTACCATTTACACAATAATCCAGAATATTGGCCGAATCCGAATGTTTATGATCCCGATAGATTTTTACCGGAGAACGTGAAAGAACGTAATCCATATTCGTACATACCGTTTAGCGCGGGCGTACGCAATTGTATCGGTAAGTGTCGCATTTAACAAACGACCAACTCGAAATTATTTATTTTTAATTTTCTCTATTTTTTTTATTTTCTGTTTTTTGTCTTCACAGGTCAAAAATTCGCTATGCTTGAAGTCAAAATAATGATAGCTTACATATTGCATAACTATCAATTGGAACCAGTCGATGAATTGGATGACGTTAAAATGACAGGAAATATCATTTTGCGTCCTTCGAAACCCCTTCGTGTTAAATTTATACCAATAAAATGATAACATGATCGAATCTATTGTCCGCATTATAATCTTCTTCGAAAAAAATGAAATAAATCGTAACTATAATGGAACTAATATAATTTCTAATAATTTCATTATATCCCTAAAGATGATTTTTCGTGGAAAAGTGTTTTATACATTGTAGCAATCGATTTGTATTATATAATTTTTGGAATAAATCATTCGACAATACAATTTACTGAATTTCATTTCATTTATTGAAATGTTTCGATTCATTTATTGAAATGTTATATTTTAAGAATTATATACCCGTTAATGAAAAGTAAGCATCGATGTATGATAGCGGATCGATCCTACGTAGATAACTATTAATTAAAATCTACGAACGCAAGAGCATTGATATTCTTATTTGCAAATATTTAATATAATAGAGCTAACGATTCGTGCAAAAAATATTACACACACGCATCTTGCTCTATCGATTTATTTATTTTATATCATTTAACATTCGAATAACAATCCTTGAATGTTGACAGTTTGATTTAATACTAATTAGTAGAATTTTCTATGCTTTTATTTTTCTGTCTTTACTTTTATTTTCATCTTTATATTTGCAAATATGCGAAATAACTCTTATCTTATCATTCAGAGAATAGGCTGTTAAACTTTACTCATTACACCGTTAAATTATTTTCTGTATTGAAACCTATTATTTCTTTCTAATATATGATAAAGTACCGACAGGTGATAAATTTTCTCAGTCGATAAGAAAATACCGATTGTGAAAAACGAATTTTTTCTGGATAATAAACAAAAAAGAAGAACCAAAATTTTTCTCTCAACAACAAACATTTTTTAACTGTTTGTATATCTGAAGGATACGTTAATTCATTAAATATAGTATAAAAAAAATGAATAAAAATAGAAGAAAACCTATAACAGAAAATAAAAAATAAAAATATATATATACACACGCGTATATATAGATTTGAATTGTTAACAAAATACGAAAAAAAAACAAATGTATAAAAATGTATATTGACGAAAGCCTGTTAATTAGTTCGTGAACTTTCTAATATTTAACATAAGCATTATAATGTTTGAATAGATATTAAGAAAGCTTTGATACGAAACGGGAACGTAAAAAGATAAGTAAGGTTATAACTAGTTCAAAGATCCCATGAAAAATGATAAATACGATAAGAAATATTTATTGTTTAATATTACTGAGAGAGCCGTATGCGTAGTAACTCGACCGACGAAACGTTTTAATGTACTAGAATTGATTCCCATCAGTTTTCCGCAAGTTGTTTGGCGTTCCTCTGGTCGATAACAGAAATGAACAAGTATAATTTCATAAGAAAACGTTTAATATTTTGTAAACATTGCTCCGACAACATTGGCCATCAACAGGTATCGTAATTAACAATATCTATCACATTTTCAATCATTTTAATATTTTCTCTAAATACAAAAGATATCCTAGGAATCGGACATTTATATATATATATACACACGTGTATACATATATGACTGTGCTATCAGATAAATAATCGTTTGAAACTCCGAATAACTGCCAAGGATGCTTGTTCCATTATTTATCGAATTTTCGAAGAAGTAAATCAAAACATAACGAAGAAAATTAATTGACCATGCATCTCTTTCAATGACACATAATAAAATTAATCACGATAATTGTTATCGTACGTGCTTCCTTTGCAAAAGAATATATTATATATAAAAGTAAACATATATATACAAATGCTGTAATGGTATGACGACGCACTGAGGGAAGAAGAAATTTTGGCGCGATTTTTTTAAATACAAAAAATCGTGAAATAAAATCCTATTACATATCCGGTATACGCTACACACAATATATATACCCCCACTACCGCGTTCCCGTCTATTATAATTCTCCTTATTTTTTTTTTTTTTTTCACCAATACGAAGAAGAGGATAACCTATAATAAGATAGGAGAGAAGAGTGCAGTGGCGGCACGACGATGACATACGGACGGAAGACGAACGAACGAACGAACGAACGAATAAACGAACGAACGGACGAATGAACGAACGAACGATCTTATGTGCGAGTGAGAAAGAGAGAAGGTAAAGAGAAGTAAGAAAGAGAGTGAGAGAGCGCGCGCGAGAGGGGGAGAGAGAGAGAGAGGAGACAAGAGAAGGAAAGAAAGAAAAAAAGAAACGAAAAAAAAGGAGGAGAAGGAAAATGAGAATGAGTGGAGGATAAGACGAAGGAGAGAGGGAGGAAAAGGGAGGGTCGGAGGGGTACGGAAGGGGGAGGCGGTCGGCAGGGGTTTGACGGGTGCCGGTCCCGTCACGATAACGCAGCGCTCTGTCCTGTACTCTTCTGTACTTTCCTGTACTTTTCTGCGTCTGATAATAATTCCTGTTTATATTCGTAGAAAGTTTAAAGAATATAAAAGAGGGGAGGAGCATCGCGGAAACGTTTCGCCGTTACGTTTTTAAATATCTAAGAGGAATAAGAACGAGAAAGATCGTCTACAAGGAACTAGGATAAAGATATGGCCTGTCTCAAAAGGCCACCGTTCACTACTCTGATCGTTTATCTCGTCTACCTTCTGGCACTCTTCGGTGAGTAAAGAGGCTGTTGGCCTCCCCGATACAAAGTCATTTCCTACTTTACCACGCGTGATTATTATCTTCTTTTTCATTTTATCCTATGACACACGTGCGCCACCTCTCTCTCTCTCTCTCTCTCTCTCTCTCTCTCTCTTACTCTTGCACTGTTCATTGCCACTCATGACGATATCCCCTAACGTCATTGTTCAAAAATTTCTTTCTCAAATATATTTGTGTAATGTATGCATGTATGTAGGTATGATTGCGTTTCTGTTTCCGTGTATACGCACGTATGTATGCGTGTAAAATGATTATAATAATAAAAGGGAAAGAAAATATAATATAATACGCGTAGATCGACAAAATTACTGGATGTGATATATACATCCTGCTAGATTAATACGAAATTGTTATAAACAAACGGTGTAATATCGAACAATTGAACGACGATCAACCAACCGTTGATCGTGATGTAATTAGTAAGATGTCTCGTCATTGGTCGACACTACTCAACCGCCTTGTTAGCAAATTTATGTTACGTCTTTACGTGTGATATGATAATCACGTTCTTGTTTGTTTATGTATAACGACCCAGGCGCAACGTTTAGTACATACTATATATGCTTAACGTTGCGTTTTTATTGATTTTTTATGAACATCTTTTTTATGTATTCCTCGCTTTCGACTTTACGCATATGAGTATTCAATCATGCACCACACATACACACACACACGAGCATCAATACTTAATTTAAGTTATTAATTAAAATTAACGTTCAATCGTGTGTGTTCTTTTTAAAAGAAATCGTGGAAAGATCAAATTTTATATAAAGTTTCCTTCTTTTTTTTTTCTTTACAGGTTCCTACTGTCAGATGGCGCCAGGTAATTAGACCAATTTCTTTGCTACTACTTTGCTCAATTTAAAGATCGTATACGATATAAATCGTCTACGATAAAAAAAAAATAAAGGAAAAGAAAAAGAAAAGAAATTAGATCGTATAATGCATTAAATGATTATCATACAATATGTAAATATTTCGCAAGAATGAAACGATCGTATTTTATGACCATATAATTAATCTATTACGTAGGCGTTATTAGTAGTCTTGCCACGTTTCAAATGTATTCTCCCGCCGGAATGTACAAATCCTGTTTGACAAGTCTACTCCTTGGGTTTAGATGTTCAACAAGTGATCAAACCAGTTCTTAATCGTAAAATAAACCGTAATATTGTTAAATAACAGCAGACAAAGTCGTGTTTGTCGGTTTGTTCAAAGTTATTTGTTTTATTTCTTATTTCGAGTATCTAATAATAGTCGTACACGTCACACGAAATTTATGATAACCTTTTCGTAATGTCTTATCGTTACAATAATACCGTTATAATAATAATTGTCCAGCGATCCAAGGTATCTCACTAAATATATATTCACTAGTTTTAGGCTTTATTAGCTTATTTACAGATGATAAAAAAAAGACGTTTAAAATGAGTCACTTACTTTTTTTTTTTTAACATATATTGAATCATTTGGAAAAAAAAATAAAAAAAGAAAAAGTTACTCAGGTAACACTTTTAATTATACAAGTAACAGTATAAACTTTTCGATCCTACACACTTCGCATAAATTTTTGTAATCTTATTGTTGAACAAAAATGAATATTCTATATTGTTGCACATGTGAAAAAACAAATATTATCACGAATATATATATATATATATATATATATATATATATATATATATATATATATATACGGCTGTTACTATCTCGAATATCTGCATCATGTTGGTTGGTTTCGTGAAAAAAGAAAAAAAAAAGAAAAGAAAAAAATATTACTACTTAAATAGGGGGGCCTCATCCGACGGTCGAAGGAATTTTGTCGCAGTAGGGTCATTTTTTGTCACAAGACTTCGAAGGTTATCAATATTCTTTTTCTCTTTTTTTTCTGTAAATGGAGCTCCATGATTTCTTTCTTTCTTTTTTTCTATCTTTTTTGTTTTCTTTCGCACGAATTGATTCCTCGTGTCATTCTGAATACAAAAATGATAATCGGGTACAATGTCAAAAAAATGATTAGTTTACTAGATATTTTGACAAATATCTGCTGATTCATACAGCTTTAACGATATTTCTTTTCTTCTTTTATTTTTTTTTTGTTTTTGTTAAATTGAAGTACATACATTTACATATAAATTCTGCTCGTGAATAGAAAAAATACGATTCATATAAATATTACTTTTGTTATCTTTCTTTTAAAGTTTTATTCTAATTTTAGAAAAAAAAAAATAAAAATGTGATAAGTACGACTTGGTCAGAGTTGATTGGAACACCCTGTATACGTACTACTGATATACTATATATATATGTGTATATTACTATATATACTATTATATATGTACTACAATATATATTTTATATACAGCATGTCCCACACAACTGAAACAGGCTGTATCTTCTAAACGATTGAAAATAGATAAAGATGTTATAGGTCAAAGTTTAAATGGTATCAGATGCTGCATAATATACAAATAATTTTATGTACTTTTGTGCACTGATACTCTAAAAAATGCAACTGTATTTTATCATTATTATTATTATTATTATTTTTTTTTTTTTAATAGAAACATAGTTTTGACTCCACCGATTGATGCAGTTTTTTATGCTCTACATAAAAGTGTATATATATATATATATATATATATATATACTATTATTATTATTATTATTATTATTATTATTATTATTATTATTATTATTATTATTATTATTATTATTATTAAAATCCCGTGTACGAGAGAGAGTATAAAGGGTTCTAATTAAAAGATAATAACACATAAATAATTAATTAAATATCTCATATTTACACAAGTCGAAGGAAGTTATTTGCAATTTTATTTTATTTTCACTTACGCATCCGTATTCTCGTTTGGTTCAATTAAATCTAATTTTTCAGTCTGCCGGTAGTAATAACAATCGTTAGAATCCCGTCGTCGCGACTTAACGGTGACCTTTTAGTATCTCGTTAGATATATGCTCTCATGAGGGAGTCACTGGTCCTCCAATACAGACACGGACAGCACAGCGCACGCACATATATACTTTTATTCTTTCTCTCTCTCTCTCTTTCTCTCTCTTTCTCTCTCTTTCTCTCTCTCACTCACACACAACATACGAAGCTATTCCCCAGCATTAACTCGTGAAGCGGTTCTTCGGCTACTACAGTGGATCCGGCAGACGACGCGTTAACTCGTAATCGGTCGCCTCGTGGCTCTTAAATTTTGTTGTTCGAAAATTCATACTTATGTTAACCATCAATTCGAGAAAATAAAAAACTAATATATACGATTTTATAACTCGGCGACTCGATATAACGATATATATATATATATTTTTTTTTCCCTTTCTCTCCGAATTTTCTTCTTTTTCCTTTTTTTCTATCCTTTTTTTGTGAAGGTGTTTCTTTTCGTTCCATTTTTGAACCTCTTTCGTCGCTGTTATTCCTCTTTCTATTTTCTTTTACTATCTTTTTTTTTTTCCTTTAATAACAACCGTTGTCACCAACAAAAAAAATATATAGATCGCGAAGGAAGTTTTTCGATCGAATAACAACAATAATAATAATAAGAACAACAACAATAACAACAAGAACACAGGAACAACGTTTAGAACACTGTCAATTAGAAGAGAAGATGAAGAATGTATACTGGATATTGTGCATTATATTTTCAGCGGTAGCTGGTGCCATCAAAGGCTGGGATGTCGGAAGTGGTCTGAAATACCAACTAACGACAACAGTTTTGTTCAGAGAATCTGGACCCTCCAAGTTTGCCGGTGACGTTGGCTTTCAATTAACTGCCGAGCTCGATGTGACCGCCGTTTGGAGGGATCCCAATGATCCAGAATCTTTTCTTTTAAATATCGAGGTAATTCTATTTTATATTACATTTTATTTCATAATATATATATATATATATATATATATATATATATATATATATATATATATATACCAGCACGTTGAACAACAGACTCGTGTCACGTCTCCCAAAGCGTTATATGTTGTTTCGATTGGGTAGTATCGGCACGCTTAATATGTCGTCTCGTACAATTTATTTCAATTGCAAGTGTAAAACCCGTTAACGATCTACCGTATGTACATACATTGTGGAATCCATTTTGAAAATACCGTTATTACGATCCATTGTCTTTTGGATTCTTTTGTTCTCGGATTTTTTTATTTTCATTCCATCTTATTTTAATTCATTTTATTTCATTTTATTTTAATTTATTTCATTTTATTTTTTGTTCCCCTATCCAATGATACGATCTATAGATCAAATGAAACAAAGTAATCTATATATTATTACATAATATATTGTGTGCGTTCAAGTTGCGTTGTTCCTTTTGATCTTATTACGGTCGTCGTTATTTCGAATAGGATGTATCTGAGGTATTAAAAAAAAAGAAGGAAAAAAAAAGATTAAAAAAAAAAGAAAAAAGCATTTACTCGCTTAGACAGTTACATACACGCAAAATTCGATATACATATATAATACGTACGTGTATTTATTAATAAATTTATCTTCGGCAAATTCAGCTTCGTGCAGCGACGAAATCTCGTTAATAACGATAACCTTTCGCATGGCTGACATTTAAATTAAACGAACGATTATTAAATCGCATTTACATTTAGATCAGAGGGGGGGGCGTCGATTCGAATTTCGACGATATCTATGAATTATTTAATTCGTCATATTTTCTACGTGTCGATAGAACGTGATTACGTTTATACGATTTCAACGAGTTCGTAAATTGATTTGAATGCAATTAACAAATTCGATATATATATTAGTTGGATTTCTTTCGAACGATAAAATTCTATAACAGACTTTACGTAAGTTTTAATGTCTAATGTCGGTTAAAAAAAGAAAATTTAAAAAATACCTCATAAATAATAAATTTAAAGATAATTTAATAAATAAAAATTTGACGAATGTCTTACTTTTCTGTCTTTTTTCGTGGATAGATCTCATCACCACAATTATTGATTAAATCGCGAAAAGCACCAGAACCGGAGGGTTTCGTAGAACATTCTTCAAAGATTAACGAAATATCCCAAAGGCCCGCAATCGTTTTGTGGAAGAATGGTGAAATAAAAGCACTCTATTTGGACACGTTCGAGGCAGTGTCGTCTAAGAATCTGAAACGTGGCTTGGCGAGTATTTTACAATACAAAACGTTCGACGATGAGATCCGTGAAAAGGATGCGTCAGGTCTTTGTACTGTCAATTACGTTTCCTTGGGACCTAAAACCATACTCAAACGTAAATTCAATTGTAAAATCAACAACAACGCTTTACCGTCAAAGAAACAACATCCTAATTCTATACTCGATGTGAAACTTGTTAGTAATCGCAATGTTACGTACGAATTGTCGTCGTTTTTATTACCAACGAGCATCAAGGAGGAAGAGGAACACCAGTTGACTTTGACGACCAGACCGGAAGTAGGCAGTATGGTAACGTCGAAGAGATTATTTGTGGAGATTCCAAAAGACGATGCCAAGGTGGTGGAACATTTGAACGCAAATACCGCCAAACACGCTGTCGCTCTTCTTCAACCTGATTATAGAGAAACTGACATCGAACTTGAAATGGAACCCTTTACCTGTCCGGAATCTGGATGTCCAATGGTATATATTTACATATACATAAGACACTTTATTACAATTCTTTGTATACACACACACACACATATAAAAATTAAAAAACAATTAAAAAATAAATTCTTTTTTGTCTTGTTTTTTTATTTAATTAAGAAATTTTGTCGATTAAGAAGCAAATAAAAAAAAGAAACATAAAAAAGATTTTAAAACACGAAACCGATAAAGAAAAAAAAAATAATAATAATAATTGATTTCAGTTGGAACAAATGGTCGAAGATCATCGCGAGTCGTTAAATAACGCGGCTTTGGGAACAACGAAATCCGCATCGGCTTTTTTGAAGCTATTACCTCTAGTCAAACGAACGTCGACCGAACAATTAGTAAAATTATTAAAAAGTCCACGTTATCGGCAACTGAAGACGCAACTTTTGGACCTTTACGGTTCGACCTCGTCACCGGCGGCACATCAGGCCGCCATGAAGATACTCAGGCAAGACGAGATTGGCGACGACACTGAGAGATATCTTTGGGCCTTGTCGATGTCACCAACTCCGGATGCCGATATAGCGAAGGATATTCTTAGGCGTTCGGAAGAGACCATGCAAAACGACAAACTCTCGGAAACGTACGCGTTAACGGCAGCGGCGATCGCACGACATTATGGTACCCCGGCTGTGATAGATAGGGCCAGATATAGTTTAGAATTAGGCTTGGACAGTTGTACCGGAGAGGAGTGTAAGATAAAGTTTCTACGAGCTCTTAGAAACTTAAAGAGCAAAGATGCCATTCCAATACTTTTAAAATACGCCGAAGATAAGAGTTCTGCTACGAGTATCGTAGCCTGGCGTGCATTGGCAGCATTACCGCGCGAATACATAACGTCCGACGTTAAGGAGGCTGCATTTAAGACGTTCTATCAGATCGGTAAATCTAAAAGAGACAGCAGCGCGCGTACCCTTGCATTGGATATCATTTTGGATAGCGGACCGTCCAAGGAAGAATTACGAGAACTCATCGAATCTTTGGCCAATAACGATCTCGCGTACGAGATACGTAAATATTTGAATCAACGTTTCGAACAATTGTCCGAGAAAAATCGAACGTTCGCGCGCAACATGAAAGTGAACTTCGACGAACTACAAAGCGATATTAACAATTATCACGTTTTGGCACAAAAAGGATTGAGCACGGCTTTTTCACGGAGCTTCTTGAATTCAAAGGGTAGCAATGGATCTCTCGTAACGATACAAGAGATTAACGGGGGATTATTGAAACGTGGCATTGTAAACGTTGTATTGGAAACCGGCGAACACGAGGAAACGATGTTTTCCCTTGGCCTGTTCGCACGTGGCCTTGGTAATTTCGTATCCTCGAATCAGGACGATAATACGGATGCCGACGACGAAACGCCTACGGCTGGGATGGAGATCGATCTTTTGGGAGTCGGTATAAGACCTTTCGTGTTCTTCTCCGGTCAAGGTGAATTGATGGGACACGTTTGGTCCGGAACAGCATCCGAAAGAACGCCAGCCTTCCAAGCGATAACGTCTTTGCACAGTCACAGCGAGTTCATACCCCTTACAGCCGGCTTCGTTAACGAAATGGACGTACAAGGTGCGATGAGTTTCGATCTTGCCGGACAAATTCAATTGAGCCTTTGGTCGAGGAACGCTCATTCGTTGGTTGACATGAGCGCCGGTATTGTAATCCAAGGTGGTAGCAAGTTGCGCTCTAACTTCGTCCAAAGTATGACAGAATATTCGTTGACGATGGAACCGAAATTGGAATTAACAACGGACGTTGATTTTTCGGGTCAAGTATCCCTTTGCATGAGACTCAGTCAACCGGACACGTTGATTAAACAACAGATCTACAAGATCGAGAGGATACCCAATAGCAGGCACAGATTGCGAAAGACACGAAGAATAAAACTCTTTTCACCTGGCAGATCGTACCTGCTTAACAGAAAAAACAACGAAATGTGTTCTAAAGTGTATAGCTAAGTAATAATAATCTACAATATGAAAATCGTAAATCGTGACTTTAACATCGACTACGTATATGGTGTCGCGTAACAGGACATTTAAATTTACACGCGTACAACGAGGAGAGAGACTTAAGATTATTTGTATGTTGTATACGATCGTGTGTGCGCGCGCGCGGGCGTGTGTGTGTTTGTGCGCGCGCGCGTAAGTTATCCCTATTTTTTTCGTTTTGTGTGTTATTTTTTTTTTTTTGCCTTTTCTACCGTTCATCGTCCGTCAAGGATGCTATTTATAAAAGTGACATGTTTTGTAGATAAAGGGTTAAAATTTTATTAATAAAAAGAATCTCTAAAGTTATAACATTTGAGCCTTATATACGTATCTACAAAGATTAATAACGTTTTAATCGTGTAAATAATATGTAGATTTTAGGAAGAAAAAGGAAGAAAGAAGAAAAGAAAAAGAAAAAACGACTTATACGATGATCACCGACAACCACATTCCGCTACGACCATATCTTCGTAACCATACTGATACGTCAAAGTACCAGTTGAATCGAGATATAGTAAACTCGTGGGTGCCAATCTTGTTGGAACGCAACACGCTCTCCCGACAGGTTTATTACCATTTATACTTTCGGTACGTTGAAGAGCACCGTGAACGAGGGTTTGAACTATGGCGTGTTTCGTAGGACTGAGATGATCACCGAACGGGTAATAACACTTTCCAGCGCATTGATAAGCCTCGTATCCCGGCGGTGCCACGACCCATTCGTCGTAAGCGATCAAAGCGAAATCAACGTAAAGCGGACGCTTTTTGCAAGAGTTCCTATTACGCCTTCGCTTAGGACCGTCGTCCTCCCAACGTACATTATCCTCGTTATCGTCCTTATCCAACGCGGACGCGGAAGTAGAACGACGATACCTCCTCCTTCTTTTCGGCTTCCTATAACTCAACAACAATATCGGCCCGTCGGCTTTCGGCCTGTAAGATACTCTCCCGTGTACGTTCAGTCTAACGAGATTCCCGTTTCTTTTAGCAACCGCCGATGTCACGTTGAAGGCTCTCCAAGTCTCGTCCCTTCTTGACCTTGAAATTTTTTCCGCAGTCGTCCGTCCCGAAATCTCGTCGACGCTCCTTACTCTAAATATAGTACCCGCGGTACCGAGCAATTCGGCGGTCTCCAATGTTTCCTGCGAATCGATTAACGGCAGAGAAAACTCGACGATCCTTCCTCCGTCGGTTACGGGTGCCGACACGTGAATAGGTTGGAGTGCCCTTACGACGTCATGCTCCGGACGTAAATGGTAAAGTCTAAGCATGTACCTTGATACCGTCCCACGATACCTATTACGATTTTTATCAATCGTTCTTCCAGCCGACGTAGAATTGAAGATACGACGATTGATCGATAGAGCCGTTGACGGCAAGCTAAGATCTAATCTTATCGACGCCGTCGCTCTAACGCTGGAATGGCCCCCCGGCCACGTGAGAAATCCAGTTTTCCATGCCCAACAAATGCCGAGAATAACGATTGTTATTAAACTCCATGAACCGGGGGAGCACATGGTAAGAGTCAGTTATCCCGAGGGTTGTCGTCCCTAACTAATATATGTTCCTTCACTTCTGATCGATGAACCGAACCGGTTCATAAGCACAACGAGCATGTGCCGTGTTCGTCTATCAACGAATGCGAGTTTGCACGTGTCCTTCGACGGATGTGTCTGGTGCGGATTGAAGAAGGGTCGTTCTCCAAATAGCTACCAATAAGAGAGTCTGCCGTTGGTAATTTCTTATCAACCGCAGACCACCACTCGACCGAGCCCACGTACAAATTTTCTTATGCCTCGAATCTACCCTGCCAACCGTTCGAGAGGAAAATCGAATGCAAAAGAACCTGTCGCGGGGAAAGAGAGAGGGAGAGAGAGAGAGAAAGAGAGAGAGAGAGAGAGAGAGAGAGAGAGAGAGAGAGAGGGAAATGAGAGTCTACGCCTTTGCACGACAACACATGCAACGAGGCTATTGTCGTTACCGTTTGGGGGTGCTGGAGGGTCGCTCGCGGCACTGTTCATCGATTCGCTGCAGAGTGACGTCAGGACGCGGCGGGTATATACGCAAGCGAAAATCCGCAACGCAACGCAAAGCCGTCGTCGTCGTCGCTGCCACCGTCGTAGTTGTAGTCGTCGTCGTCGTCGTCGTCGTCGTCGTAGTACCCGTCGTAATATTCTTCCTCGTTTTACTATCATTAACGAACGAACGAAATCTGAAAGAGGAGGAAACGTGTCTTTGTGCGCGAGGCCATGCCGTGGCCCTGACCAAAGTTTCATTCTGGCCCGAACTCTTTTCGGTGCCATTATTCGGTGCAAGGGTTCAACGGGTTTCTACGTTTTTTACGTTATTCTTCGTAAGAAAAAGGGGGAGATTGAGAGAGAGAGAGAGAGAGAGAGAGAGAGAGAGAGAGTGAGAGTGAGAGAGATAGAGAGAGAGACACATACACACATACACACACACACACACACACATACGGAGAGAGACGCAGAGAGATATCGTTCGTTAGTGCGGACGCGCAGTTTATTTCGACGTGAATACGAGGAAGATTGTTTTTGTTTCATCTAACACCAACGAGTGAAGAATAGTACAATAATCTCTACGTTTCGTCAGTGAGTATATATAGTAATGTTGAAATTAATAATGATAATAATAATAATAATAATAATAATAATAATAATAATAATAATAATAAAAATAATAATAATAAAAGAAAAAAGAAAAGAAAAGATAACGTTCCACTAAGTAAAAGAAACTGACAAATTCTCACGCCTACTATATCCTGTAGGCGCGTGTTAACACGTGTGGTAAAGTAATCATAAGGCTCGTTAAGTTACTCTTTGTCGTTGAATATTGCGTTCGCGTGTCGTTCGTTGATCCTTACTTCTCGCGTATGTCAGACAGTGACAGTGTCTCCGTCCAGTTTAGCAATCGCAAAACCGTGTGTAGTAGTAGTAGTAATAGTAGTAGTAGTAGTAATAGTTTAGGCGCGGGATTCGTCCTTTGTTATGCATCGTAATATTGCGTCAATATCCGGAACGAAGGGCTAACCTACAGGCAATTGTTGTCATCCTATACGCGTGTTTGTTTATATCACATCATCTTTATTGATCGACGTTCCTTATTACTCCTTGCAAACTGAACGCGACCTTGACGACGATAAGAAAAAAAAATAATCAAGTGATAATAGCACGTACTAAGGATTATCGTGGCTTTGCATTAAATTCGCGATAACATTTACAACGGTGTCTGCCTTTTTTCAAATCTCGATACTCGACATCGCCGATCTATCTATCTATCGTTTGACGTACTCGTCAAAATATAAGCTTATAGCGCTTGCGCAGTTTTAAACAAGTAAATTTTTTTTTGTATACAATAATATACAAATAAAATATATATATATATATATTTTAAAATATATATATTTAATAAATATATATATATATATATTTTTTTAATTGATGCTGGACACTTAAGAAAACAAAAAGAAATAATAATGATGATGATGATAATGATAATCAATAAAGTACTCTTTGTAGTTCAAACGATTTTGAACCAAGTGTTACAGTCGAACTTCGAGGATTACATTCCGTATCTGAGCGGTGCCGGAGCTCTCGTAATAACTGGTGTAGCAGCATATTATGCTACAAGACCTAAACCGGAAAAACCATTGTGGCCACTCGACGCTCAAAGCATTTTACTACCGGTAAGAAAATCATATCAAATTATTATTATACATCGAAGCGTACGATATAACCATTGATGATATGTAAATAGATAATTACGCGTGTACATTTCTAATCTAATATCTTGCATGTAGATTTTTCTTTAGGTCTAATACTTTTTTATTCATCTTTTTTTCTTTACTTTTTGATTTCTTTTTTACTTCAAAAGAGACGATCACAGGTACATACAATACACACGTATATAATATTTATCCCGTTTCTCCAGTAATTCATCGCATATCTCTCCTCATGACCGCTATACCTTGACAAACGACTAAAAGATGTTCGACGAATGTGTCCAATGTCCAATAAATCAACTGGGTGTCTTATCGCCTTAACAGTAAAATGAGATAATAGAGCGGCGGTGAATTACTTTATTCACTGGATAAACGTATACAACATACGTACATACGCATGATCCTTGATGATGATGATGATGGTACCGATATTATATCTCTTTCTTAAAAATGCACGATTTTTAAATATCAAATAATAATCTCAGTCACGAAGAAATAGATGCGCCTCCAGCCGAGTCGTGCGTCGATCAGTTTGTTTTTTTCACTCTTATCTTGAACTAGAACGTGTTGGTTTCTTTCTCTTTCTCTCTCTCTCTCTCTCGAGGTAAAAAAAAAATTTTGCGATCGAACTGTATCATAAAGAAGGATAACAATCGTAATACCTAAACGTATCTCGTAGACATACCTCATTATCTTCGATGAAATAATAATGATTGATCGATTGATTGACAGGCCAGAAGGAAAATAAAGAGGGAAGGAAACGAAGGTGACGACGAGGATGATGATGACGATAATGATGATGATGATGATGATGATGATGATGATGATGATAAAGAATAAGAAGAAGAAAATCAAGAATGAACGATATAGCATCGACAGATCGGTACTTTCGATCGAGACGATGATTCAACGAGTTCGGTGTTTGTCGAAAACGACGCACTCTCTCTCTCTCTCTCTCTCTCTCTCTCTCTCTTTCTACATCAACGAGACACTATATTTAAATATAGTCGAGAGTAGTTTGCGGATAGAGAGAATAGGCCGTGCGCGCTTCGTGGCACGAAGTATGATGAGAGAGTCAAACCGTTGAAAACTAGAGTACTCTACTCGTATTAGTTAGCGAACTAAGACGGTGGAAGTTCGGTAGCATCACCTCGTGACAAGCGTCTTTAATGCCAAAATTTGGTCTCTCGAAAAAGCAGAGGGAGGAGAATCAGTAACCGCGGGCGTATCGGCCCGTACGTCTCGTCTAAACCCGACGCGCGACTCGTTTGGCTCGTTCCTATCGAATCTCGACGATTCAGATCAGGCCGCGCGTGTTTTACTTATTATAATTTGAAACTTCGTATCTCAAATTCCGTTCTTTTTTTTTTTTTTTTTCATTTTTCTTTTTCTCAACGTATTCCTTATGAAAGGTTTGCCTAAGACATCGGAATAAGGGATAGTGATAACGTATAACGCTTATAGCGGCGTGCGTAAATACGCGTCCGTACACGCATTGCCCAATTAAACATCCGTCCGTGTGCGGTACGATAAATTATGCCATCCTCGGGCTGGTTTTCCCACGAGCCGATCCGCGCGCCGATCGACCTCAACGAGCAATCTGATACCTTCAAGGTGTAGTGTCTCTTCTCGTTACAGCGTTTTTATATAAATATATATATATATATATCTTCTTCTTCTTCTTCTTCTTGTTCTTCTTCTTATATACATACGTACGTATGTATGTATGTACGTACGTATCACTTTGGCATCTTGCTCTGTCTCATTTGAGTCCTAATACAAGATCGCATTAAATCGGATTTTCTTGAAATATTACGTTAGAAGAGATTGGACGTGAGCCGAAAGAAATCAAACCGTTCGACGTTCCATTATTTAAAATTTCATTTATAATTCACGAAATCGGTAGTGTTCTTCTTCTCCACGGCCGTGTGGTGCTAACCACGTACGGTCGCTAAATTTAGTGTTGCACTTGCCATTTCATTATATAACTAAAAACCGGAACACCCAGGGGTTTTGAGAATATGTCAAGAGAATTCACTTGGACGTTTTGCAGGGTACCGATTTGATAAGGGTCTCGCGATTCTACAAGGACAGCAAGGAGGGCAAGTTCGTAAGTTACATTCATGAGGACACCAGGACGCTTTACGATGGCTTTCGAAGAGGTGCCAAAGAATCCAGTAAGTTTATTAACAGGATAATGTCAGCGATTAGATTAAATGAGACGCGTCGATTGTTTTGTTTAAATCTATAAACAACTTTGCGCCGTCGATATCGTTCGTGAGGAAGATCCTTTCGAGTGTAATTAAAATGATCGATCTCTCTCTCTCTCTCTCTCTCTTTCTCTTTCGTGTCCCACGCGGTTGTGAATGTCGTTTGGCAACCTAAGACGGTCGCGCATTAAATCTTGTAAACAAGCGCGGAACGATTCGGATCTTACGATTAGTGGCCTCTAACTGCAATACTCTCTATCTCTAATGCAATTCTCTCGTCTCTTATCGTCAGCCTTCGCCATTTAATCATATCTTGGAAATGATTTGATGACCTTTGCGAGAAGGTTTTCAGTCATCTATTTTCAATCGTTTTTATTTTTACATTGAAGAAAATTTAGAAAGATAAATAGTGCGTGTGTGTAAGAGAGAGAGAGAGAGAGAGAGAGAGAGAGAGAGAGAGAGAGAGAGAGAGAGAGAGAGAGAGAGAAAGAGAGAGAGAAGCAAAGAGATTCACGCCCACCAGCAAGATATTATATTGACCACCTGTCGTTCCGAAAACAACATAACATTTTAGTGTCGTCACGTATCACGGCCTAGCCGATGATGAAAATCTTATTATTGGCTTTTTTCCCCCCACGACGAATGATTCTCCCATCCCGGTAACTAAGATCGTAATTGTTCGTGCACGCTTTAATGAAACCGTACACTCAAATTCTTGCCAGAACAGATGTTTGTCAGGCAATGCGTCGCGTGACAATTTAAATTCTTACGTTCCCACAAAGTCTAGCCTCGAACGTTTCTCGGGACCTGGCAATTACTCTCTCTCTCTCTCTCTCTCTCTCTCTCTCTCTCTCTCTCTCTCTCTCTCTTTCTCTCTCTTTCTCTTTTTCTTACTAACTCCTATCGTCTATGAATCTACGAGTAAGAAGTAATCTTGGCACCTCTTTGTGATGCGCAGACAACGGTCCGTGTCTTGGCTGGCGAGATGGACCGAACAAACCTTACCAATGGATTCACTACAACGAGACACTACTTAGGGCAAAGAACTTCGGTTCCGGTCTCGTATCCTTGGGATTGGTCCCCGGTCAGCACACATTGGTGGGCTTATACAGTCAAAATTGTCCTGAGTGGATCCTGACGGAACAAGCATGTTACACGTACTCGTTGGTCATTGTACCGCTTTACGATACGCTAGGACCGGATGCGTGCGCATACATTATCAACCAGGCTGATATCAGTATAGTAGTTTGCGAGGATGATAAGAAATGCAACTTACTTCTCGACAAAGCTCCCAGGTATTTAACAGAATAAATTAATATAACTTGTACTTACATTTGTTGTATGTATTTCGTTTTGTCGTTGCATGACAATCGTGTATACCAAACTTATTTTTCTCATCACCCTCTCACCTTTCCCAACTTCACAAATTTCTTCTAACGATGATCGAATTATATTTGGACAGGTGTTTGAGGAAGTTAATCGTCATTAAAGAGACGAGACCGGCGACGAATCAGAGAGCGAAGAATCGCGGGGTTGAACTTTTAAAGTTCGAGGATATAGAAAGACTTGGGGCTCAGAAGAATCAACCCGAAGTACCGCCGAGGGTTACGGACCTTTGTACGATTTGTTATACTTCCGGGACTACGGGGAACCCAAAGGGAGTTATGTTGACGCATCAAAACGTTATGTCAGGCGTATGCGCGGTCCTGTTGCAATTGGGTGATCACAAACCGACCAGCAAAGACACCATGATTAGCTTCTTACCCCTTGCGCATATGTTGGAACGTTGTTGCGAGAATGGTTTATATATGGTTGGAGGATCAGTCGGTTTCTACAGCGGCGACATCAAGAGGTTATCGGACGATATGAAAGCATTAAAACCCACCGTAATGCCGGCCGTACCTAGGCTGTTAAATCGCATGTACGACAAAGTGAGTAATCGAAGTGGGATTTTTTTCTTTTCTTCTTCTTCTTCTTCTGTCTCTTCTTTTGCTTCTGCTTCTTTTCCTTTTCACGCCTCCTATCATTTTTTTTTTTTTTTATTATACATCAGTATATCGGACTAGTTATCCCTTAATCCTTGGCAGTTAGCATCAGGAACGACGTAACGAGGAACGACGTAACCTCGTTCCCGAATAGTGATATCACGAGAATATCTTTTAAGACAATATTAAAAATGGATCATTACCGTAGGACGGATACGATTTGTATCGTTCTTCCGTCATTTTTCAGTCGGTGCTGCGCAATATCTTTCGACGTGCCAATGACAGTTGCAGGGCGTAAAACGCGCTGCTCTCGGCGCACGCGGGCACGACAGGTGGAAAGAAAATTACGGCACGTCATCCCAGTAACCTCGAATTCTAGCTTTCATTGAATGGAATTCGTTTATGATGAAGCACGAGTTTTGTACGTCTAATCTCACGCGCTAAATATATATATATATATATATATATATATATATATATATATATATATATATATATATATATACGGGATCATAATAAATCATGAAAACTTATTTTTGTATAATGTTGATACGCGACGATTATTTCCGGTAAATCCGAAAGCCGGAATATCGTTGATATAGAATAAAACTCTTACTGTACGAATATCTCTGGAGTTCAGTTCTCCGAGTTAATATTTAGATTCTATACGCGTTTTTACGTGGGAGAGTTTACAAATTCCTAAGGTATAAAGAAAGTGAATACAATGATGTTACGTTACAAATTCCTACTCGTTTATATGAAATGAATTTATATGACTTCGTCCATACGTTCTTCGTTGGTCATTTTCGTTTAGAACGAATAAATATTACGTATAACTTGCGATGATATCATAACACCGGTATTTATAATATCTGCGATATCTTTGATTAAAGTGAAAAACTATAAATATCGAAGAAAGTTGATACTTCGAACGAAACAATAAACAACGTGACCTGAACACGAGGTACGAAAAGAGAGGAAGTTGAACTTGGCTGCGTTATTACGGCTTCGTGAAAGACTTCGTCGAGAGGTCCAAAAATCTACATATACACACGCGCGCGCGCGCGCGCGTACAACGTAAACATATATATTTATACATATATATATATATATATATATATATATATATATATATATATATACGTATGCATTATCAAACCACTCGATCGAGGATTTTCCGACGGTAAATACAAACAAATCTATTAGCGTAGATCCACATTACGAAAGGTTGAGAAAAAATGACGGCATATCCGTTTTGTTGGAGTCGTAATCAATAATCGGTAACTATTCGAAGTCTAGGCCTTCACGATGACAGCTTCACGAGCTTAAGCCGTTTAGCAGTCGAATCGATATCGCCGTGGAAGCGAACGACAGGCGTGCCGGTCTCGTCGTTTGCCAAAGAACATATGTACATAGATACATACATACATACATTCATACATTCATACATACATACATACATACATACATACATTCATACATTCATACATACATACATACATACATACATATATACATAAAGACAAATAGATATAACCTAGTCGGAGTCGGAAGATACACCTCGTGCTTCTCTAAATATAGAATATTCTGATTGATGTACGACAGCTTTTCGTTCTAACGTACGTATATTATTTTTCTCAGGTACAATCGGATCTTCAAGGTTCGTTCTTCAGGAGAATGATATTCAACATCGGGATGCGCTCGAAGGAAAGAGAGATCAAGAAGAGTATAGTGAGGAACAATGGCATATGGGATAAGCTGGTATTCAAGAAAATCCAAGAGTCTATGGGTGGAAGATTGAGACTTATGTTAGTCGGTTCCGCGCCATTGGCTGGTAATGTCCTCACCTTTACAAGGTGTGCCCTTGGCTGTCTCGTCGTCGAGGGATACGGTCAAACTGAATGTTGCGCACCGATCACTCTCACTATACAGGTTCGAAATACACATCGATGATCCCCCCCACCCCACCCCACCCCTCGGAGATCACTACAGAAAGTGGGCCTGTAGGGAAACAAAAAAAAAATAGAACCCAACCTGTTCTTACGTAATTACCAAAAAAAAAAAAAAAACACACGAGGCCGGGATTTGTTGTTTCCTTGATACAACAAAAGAACCGCGTTCGTCCCTTCTCTGTTATTTTCAGCAGTTACTGAATCTCTTCCCTTTCTTCTTCCCGATCCGAACGGTAACTTATTAAAATCAAAATAATGACCGCACTTATTTCGTTGCAAGGAGGACCACTAAATTTCGATCGGACGTTTCGGACTATTTCTTCTTCTTCTTTTTTTCTTTGTTTTTCGTTCTCTCTTCTTCTGTCGTCGATTTTTTCTTTCTCTTTTTTTTTCTTTTTTTTTTTTTATTGGCAAAGTCGTTCTTCGAGTTCTTAACATGTTTTAAAAAATCTTGTTTCTTTTTTTGTTTCTTCTTCTCTATCGTCGAATTGTTTTTTCTTTTTTGCATTTTTCTTTTTATCTTTTCATTTTACTTCTCTTTCTTTTTTATTAGCAAGGTCGTTCATTAGTTTTTAACATGTTTCTAAAATATCTCTTTGGAACTCGTGATTCTCTCTCTCTCTCTCTCTCTCTCTCTCTTTCTCTCTTACCAACACTGTCAATCTACCCCTTGAAACATATTTCATTATTGAGATTAGAGATATTCGGCTGAAGTAATTTCAACGAGGCGTGTTTTAATTTTGAAGTAGGCGCTTATGACTCAAACGAGACGGTCAATAAACGCGCCGCAAATAAACCTCTCGTGCACACGTCAACTTTAATACTCGCCACGGGTACGCTCTTTAAATCACATTAAAAAAAAATATATATATACATATATATGTAAAGCACGCGGAAGTTGATATCGCACAGAGATGAGAACAAGATATTTTTTATATGCTTCTCGTCGTATCTTTTTTTTTTATTATTATTATTATTTTTTTTTTCGTTTTCTCAATGCATGCAAATAAATTTCTAAATGTACCACCGTATATATATATATATATATATATATATATATATATATATAT
Organism: Dolichovespula saxonica; assembly: GCA_911387935.1. Classification (NCBI taxonomy): domain Eukaryota; kingdom Metazoa; phylum Arthropoda; class Insecta; order Hymenoptera; family Vespidae; genus Dolichovespula; species Dolichovespula saxonica. The sequence continues at coordinate 6,145,169 of OU427002.1, read as the reverse complement.
ATATATATATATATATATTATATTTATATATAAATATAAATAAATATATATATATATATTATATATAAATATAAATAAATAAATATATATATATATATATATATATATATATATATATACACAATTAAATTCACGCTTTCTCTTTTCTCTCTCTGTCTGTCTGTCTCTCTCTTTTTTTTAAGTACGTATATACATATTACTCATATAGAAAAAAGAAAAATTTGTTTAATCGACAGAACGTCGTCAGACCGTCTCTTCGCAACAACATGACCAGACTATTCGAATAGAGAGAGCTGACAAATAATCAAGTGACATACACGCGAGCACTATTTTTGGCAAACCTTTGAGGATCAATATAGTAGTCGGACAGCTGTATCAGCCGGTAATACAACGCTGTTAAAGTACCTTGTGCGGATTCATTGGATGAAAATGTAGTGATGCATACGTTATAGCAAACGTAAATACGTTAATAACGATCTCTCTCTCTCTCTCTCTCTCTCCTTCCTTCTCATTCACTCTCTTACTCTCTTCTCTCTCTTTATTTTGCTTTTATCGCATGAACAATTGTAAATGTTTTAAATGTCGCCGCATTAAATCGAAATCGCGATTAATTTTATATAAATCTGAAAATAATCTTTTATGTATATATATACAGACGCGTATATAGTATACACGGATGATGATACCGGGTACATTGGTATCGATAATTAAATTTTGTCTAATATTTAATAATCGTCAATTAATAATTAATGAAACATTTGCCATTTTAATATCTAAGGGTGATCATGTACCAGAACACGTGGGACCACCAGTAGCCTGTTGCTGCATTAAACTAGTAGACGTACCAGAAATGGAATACTATGCTATCAACAATCAAGGCGAGGTGTGCGTTAAGGGCACAAACGTATTTGTAGGGTATTTCAAGGATCCAGAAAAAACAGCCGAGGTAGTCGATGAACTCGGATGGCATCACACAGGAGACGTTGGCATGTGGTTACCCGTAAGGATTCAAGTTTCAAGTAATCCAAATCGCGAAATACAATACTACTATATGCCTATCTTTATATCCGATTATTATCTTCGTTTCTTTCTTTCTTTCTTTTTTTAATTTTTCTTTCCTTTTTTTTTCTAGAATGGCACGTTAAAAATAATCGATCGGAAGAAACATATTTTTAAATTGTCCCAAGGGGAATATATCGTTCCTGAGAAAATCGAAAATGCCTATTTACGTAGCCAATATGTGCATCAAGTATTCGTCCATGGGGAATCTTTAAAATCGTGCATCGTAGGCATTGTTGTACCGGACGTTGATGTAATTAAATGTTGGGCCGTGGAAAACGGTATACCCGGCACATTAAGTGTTCTTTGCGCGAATCCAGAGGTCAAGAGGTTGATCTTATGCGACATGCACATGTGGGGTAAAGAAAACGGTTTGAAGTCCTTCGAACAGGTGAGCCATTGAAATAATA
>OU427002.1:6118700-6141200 GCA_911387935.1 Dolichovespula saxonica | reverse complement strand
ATATATAGACATATAATTATCATAAAAAAATTGTCTCAAATCAATATTTTAATGTAATAAATAACCACTTCAGTTGGCATATCAAAAGGATTATATTGGTATTTTTTGTAAGGGCATAAAATATATGTATCACGAGCATATAGTTAATAAGAGGTTAGCTAATAAGAAGTAAAGAAATCAATTCATAAGATAAGATATAATATCTAAGGAATTCGAAAGATAAGGATCCATCTTTCAATCTTTAGAATATTTTTACTAACGACTACTCTTTTTTTTTTTAATTATGCTCTCGTTGTGTGGCTATATAATTGATTGGTTAGGATATTAAATCAAGTGCTTGTCAATTAACATTAACACATGTCGTTTATATATATAACAAAAAATGATAGAAAAAAAGAAAATGCATTGATTTCTTTCTTACCAATTCTTGAGCTTCTTCGATTTCCCGATCAACATCTTGAATAAATGCTCTTTTCTCACCTGTGTATTACGTCACATGTGTGGATATCGATTATTGTTATTTAATAATGTCGACGGATAAAAATAAGTTTACGGTGTAAATATTTCAAAAAACGTAAGTACACGTTATTACTTAACATACAAAATATACTTACTACCGCTTTGAACTCTTATTCTCCCAATTTTCGCAGTGATGTCAGCTGTCAAAACAGCGTATTGTTGTTCGTAGTTGTCAATGAGCGACGCCATCTTCGAATATGTTTTTCGCACATAGACTTACGAAATGTTAAGAGATACAGAAACGAATCGCCACTTTCTTCTTTAACGTTTGAAAATTAATGATAAATTTTGTTTTCGAAATGACGTTCGTCATATAATACCTTGTAAAGTAAAAATAGAATCGTTCTTAACGCGATACATATTCGCGTAAATATATTCGATAAGTAAAATTAATTCCAATGGAAAATTTTCGTCGAATTTTCTTAATTATGAAATTTTTACATAAATAATAATGAGGGACGCGAGAAAAGTGTTATTTTCAATTTATTATCAAATAATACTATTTATGATTATAAAATTTGAAGTTAAAAGCGACGAGATATTATATTTTCTTGTAAGAACGAATTTGATTGGTTGAAAGAACTGACTTCCATATTGGACTTCCATGTTGGATAAGAAAATAAAAGAAGTGATGTACGATTTCACAAACTCGCTTTCGATCTAACATGTTACCATCTCCCGGGTGACACGTCCTCAGATTTTATAACAGTATATAAATTATAATACATGTATACATAACATACACACATATATATATATGTACGTATAAGCTTAACAAATTTCAATTACAAATAACAAACGAAGTAATGAAAAGGTGGTTAATTGAAAGATAATATTTATAAAATATAAAGGAACACATTTTCTTTAAGAGAAATCACATATGAATAATATTGAAAGTGCCAAAGTAACGATGTTTGAATTAGATATGTATGTATGTATGTAGCCACGCGATTGACACGTCACTTGTTACGAACCAATAATATTCAATTCTTCCGATCCGGTTTTTAAATGTTGTTCCAATCGTTTCTTTTTTAATTGATATAACTTTAGTTGTTCTATCCGGACATTATTAAACAGTCAAAATGAAGATGGCCGCCGAGGTGAGGTGGCTCTTAGTATTTCTCGCAATTTCAACATTTACCCTTATTTCTGCCGATATTCCTCATCGAAAATTTGAGTATAAATATTCTTTTAAACCACCATATCTCGCACAAAAGGATAGATCCGTACCTTTCTGGGAATATGGAGGAAGTGAGTATAACCATTAACCTAACCAATTTATTTCATCGGATACCGTATGTTATTTCTTTATTATTCACAAGAATTATATTATTATATTAACTTTTGTTATTTGATTAAACATTCTTATAAATTTTAATATTTGAAATGTGTTTTATCTCGTCGTATTTATATGAAAATTATTAAATAATATATTTTTTACTTTACTGTGCTTCCAATAAATGTTTTCACGCGATACATAAAATATTTGAAATTAAATGTATATATTGTCACAACGGTATACGTAGATGTTTTTTCTTTTTAAATCAGTTATATGGATAAAATGTACTATATAATAAATTATTACAGATGCCATTGCTAGTGCAGAAAACGTTAGAGTAGCTCCATCATTAAGAAGTCAAAAGGGTACGTGATAAAAATTAATGATAACAAATGATCGTTTATCTAATCTTACTTATTCTAAGAATTAAACTTTCTTGTATAATCAAGTAATTTATTATAAATTCTAAATTATGTTCAGGTGCAATATGGATGAAACAACCAACTAATTTTGATTGGTGGGAAGTTGACTTGATGTTTAGAATCACTGGTCGTGGTAGAATAGGTGCTGATGGTTTAGCGTTTTGGTATACTGGTGCCAAAGGTGCTTACAATGGCACCGTTTTTGGTAGTTCTGACCAATGGAATGGCCTTGGAGTTTTCTTTGACTCCTTTGATAATGACAATAAACACAATAATCCATATATTATGGCTGTGCAAAATGATGGCACAAAAATTTTTGATCATGCTAAGTAAGTTAGACTGTTTTGTATTTTTTTTTTTTTTTTTAATAATTAAGTAAAAAGAAATTTTATATATATATATATATATATATATATATATATATATATAATGTTTTTTCTTTTAATTAATTTACATTTTCCAACAAAAGCGATGGTACAACACAATTACTGGCAGGTTGTTTAAGAGACTTTCGTAACAAACCTTTTGCAACCCGTGCAAGAATAGAATATTATCAGAATGTACTAACGGTTAGTAATAATTAATATTAAATTCTAAAAACACTTTGATGTAATATCTTTATTAGATTTATAATTTTTTAATAATGTTTAACTTTTTATAATTTTATTTTTTGCACAGTTATTGTTTCATAGTGGTATGACAAATAATGATCAAGATTATGAGACTTGTTTCCGCGTAGAAAATGTAATTTTACCAAAGTCTGGATATTTTGGTGTATCGGCAGCTACAGGTATGTTACTGCTATTGTCTTTAATCAAATTGTAAGAATTTTTATTTACTAATATGTATATATATCTTTTATTTCAAGGTGGTTTGGCTGATGATCATGATGTAATACATTTCTTAACAACATCATTACATCCACCTGGCCAATTACCTACAGATGGTTACAAAGTTTCTGTGGAAGACCAAGTTAAACTAAGTCAAGAATATCAAGATTACCAAAAAAAATTGGAACAACAAAAGGAAGAATATCACAGGTATTGTTATAAATTTTTATTTTAAAAATTTGTTTTGGTTGCCGCAATTTTGCATATATAAAGAAATTTAATGATTTATGAAAAAAATAAATTTAATTATCATTAAAAAATGTACTTTCTCAGAGAACATCCAGATCAACGTAGAGAGAAAGATGAATTTGAAGAATATTTCGAAACAGATAATCAGAGAGAATTGAGACAGATATTTTCTGGTCAAAGTCAAATGTTCAATGTGTTAAGAGAACTTAGCAGAAAGTTAGATGAAATTGTCGGAAGACAAGAAAGGACGATAAGTTTGATTTCTCAAGTTCAAGTGGGTGGTAAGTTTCAATCGAATGCTATACGTTCTATTTGTTTTAATAAGTTACAAAAGATATAATAATATAATTGTTTATACAGGAGTAGGAGGGCAAGGACAGCCAATTCAGTTAATAGATACTATTCGTCGGCAAGAAGTTGATGCTGTTCTTAAAAATCAAAATATTTTAATTAGTACCGTTCAGGAAATTAGATCTTTTATAGGCGATGTTAATTCTAAAACAGATAACATTTTAAGTAATCAAGCCCGTAATCCAACGGCTCAAGTAATTATTATATATTTATAAATCTTTACACACACACACACACACACACGTTCTGTAAAATTTTACAACGATATATATACATGTTAAAATTATTTATAGGTGCAACCGATGGGCTATGACTATCAAGCAATAATATCCGAAATGCGTGATAGACTTAATGTATTGATGAGAGATATTGCACAAACTAATACAAAATTAGCAGACTGTCCGACAACAAATTGTTTAACAACAATGATGTTCCTTCTGTTTGTGGCTATACAAATGATAATATTATTAGCATACAGTTTATATCGGTATATCCATATAAAATATTTCTTAACATCAATACAATATTACTGTATGATTATTAACGAAAAATCAATTAATACTTTTTTTTTTTATTTTACTTTACAGGGATAACAAAGAAGCACAGGCTAAAAAGTTTTATTAGTGGCAAAATTTATAGTCAAGAACAGCTAAATAGTGAATGTGTGGCGACGGATCTGTAAGAGTGTATTGGGTTGGTGTTAGTATTCCTCACTGTTCGTATTTCGCCAACTATGGTTTTGCTTAACATCTGTATAATAAATGCATCTTCTCATTGATCAGAGTGATCATATTATCATTGATATCAAATGGACAAATACAAAATTATTGTCCATTACGAATATTTAGAGCTTGATTTCCTTCGAGAATTCATACACAGTTTTAAAGTTATTGGATATATATATATATATGTTTATTTAAAGATTTTTTTGTCAAAATTATATATTCCGTTAAAATCGAATCAACATGAAATACACATTGTAGATTACCCCGGTCAATGATTTTCAAGTCAATTGTTGTGTATAATATATATTTTTTTACTGTTTATCGTTGAAAAAAAGCGTTTCGCGCTATGCGCACATATTTTTAAACGATTTCTTTATTTCGATTGTTTCTTTTTTTTTTTTACTCTTTTTTTTTAATTTTCCCCGTTTTGTTCTTTATTTTTTTAATTTAAAAAATTTTTTTTCTTCCTAGATTTATTTCCTTAATAATGTAGTAGTTTATTTCAAGAAATCTTTATACGACATTTTGTACCAATTTTACATGACGTAGCTTGAGTGAAAAAAACCCCAGGATAATATTATATTAGGTAAATAAATGGAATATATATATATAAATATATATATATATATATATATATATATATATATATATATATATATATATATATATATATATTTCATAAATCCTCGAACTCTTTTAAGTTCATAATTGCATTTACTATTAATCTGATAATTCGTTTAATATAAACAAAAGACTTGTTTCAGCGAACGATGCAATTTTATAAACTTTTTAATCTGCTGTTACAAGTTTGTCTTTTTTGTTAATTATATAGAGTACACTTACATTTTGGTTAGCACATTTAGAATCGTTGATAGGCATTTGCTATATTTTCGATTCTAATATATGAAGTGTATAAAAAAACAAAAAAAACAAACAAACAAACATCTAGATAGGTCCGAAGTAGACAAACAATATAAATGATGATTATTGTAGATGAAGTATTGAGAGATATTATGAAATTCAATATATATCCATAATTCTCATTGCATTTGTAAAAGTTTATGGAAGATTATAAATGTATAAGGAATTATATCTGATAATAAAACTTAAGAAAAAATTACTGTCGATCTCTCTCTCTCTTTTTCTTTTTCTTTTGCTTTTGTGTATGTTAATTTTTTTTTTTTTTTTTAAATTGTAATATATATATATATATATTTATTTATTTATTAAACTCTTCACTTCATGGGTATTTATATTTTATCGAACGAAAGTTAATGAGATAAATAAAAAGAAAAAAATTAACGACACAAAAGATACGAAGAGATTTTCATATGTATCGCGACGTATATTATATAATATTGTTGTACGAAGTAAATTTGTTATTGTATGTTATGTAATAGAATGTTATTAAAAAGTATGAATACATATTTTTAGATATATTCCTAAAATTAAATATTACTTAACTCTTTTTATTTTTTTTGTTTCTTCTGTTTTTGTTAAAAAAAAAAAAAAATACAAAACTTATTCTACTGAAACGAATTTTAAAAGAACTGAGTTTATAATAAAAAAAATTAAGTTAATCGTTTAACCGAAAATTTCCTTTTTATTTTATAAATAGATCAATGAAGTTATACGAATGAATATTTAGCGAGAGCTGTACGACGATAAAATTATTTTTATTACAAAAGAATTATGTTTGATATTAGTATAGTTTTTAATTTAATGTTTGTAATATTGATATATGTATATTGACACACGTACACACGGTAGCATATTTTCGAAAATATTTTAACATGTTATTACTTTGCTTGTGTGTATGTGTAACGTAATTTATTATTTACAAAATAATTATAGTTTTTATCGCAAAATGTTAAATTTTTTAGTCTGAGTAAAGTTTAAAAAATTTTTATGGATTATATTTATTTATATATATATATATATATACTTTTTTAATTTTGTTGAACGAGTATTATCGAATAAATCTAATATTTTTTGGTCATTTTCTATATCGTTCTAAATCTTTGTTTATCTTTCTAAATCTTTGTTTGATTAAATAATTCTCTAATTTTTACTTTATCGTTAAAATTTCACGTAAATACTTGTTACTAATAACTGATTATTATATCCAACTGATATATTCCATAAGATTTTGTTAATACCTTTTATTAAATAAAAATAGATTAAAAATGTATAGCTAGATGATTACATTAAATGTAATATAAGTCCATAATATTTTTCGACAATAAATATTATAACATTTTATTTTGAATTAATTAATTAAACATAGATAATATCAAGTACAGAAAAAGTAAATACTTGTATTTATTCTTGAAAAATAATATTTTTCTTTTGCGTTAATCGAACAATTTTTCCGAAAAAAAGTATTTCGTATTATTTTCAAATAACAAGATCATTTTTATAAAATCATTTTTTATCAGTTTTTGGAAATATATCAATGTTTTTTTTATATATTTTCATTAAGGTAAGAGGATACTCGTGAATATAATAATAATAATAATAATAATAATAATAATAATAATAATAATAATAATAATAATAATAATAATAATAATAATAATAATAATAATAATAATAATAATAATAATAGTAATATCAATAATAGTAATAAAAAAAATTGCACTTTACGCTAGTCGAAGTAGAAAGCAAAATTGAATTAACGATTGTCGCTTTTAGCTGACAGGTTAAGTAAGTGAGTTAATAAATAAGTACTTAAGAACGTCCATTTTTATGAAGAGCGGCTTCGTTCTAATAAAATGTTTCAGCCCCTTCCGTGGAAGTTTGACCAATCAGGAGTATTTATAAACGACGCAGAATCTGATCGCTCACACCCTTTCTTCATAGAGGGATTACCATTGGCTGGACATTGGCCAATCAGAGAATACCTCTATTATTGATCCCCCTGCAGTATCTTCTGAGTTAGTAGTTGAAAGTATTTTTCTTTTTTTTTCTTCTTTCTTTTTTCCTTTCCATTTGTCTTTTTATTTATTAGCAAAGTTGTAAAGTGTTTTACGATCGTCATAACTACAACTACCGAGGGCATGTTATAAAGAGAAAAAGAGAAAAAGAGAAAAAGAGAAAGAAAGCTATGAGTTATTAAAATTGTCCGAACTGCGTCTCTATGTGTTTCCACGAATTAATGGATGAAATTTTCGTCGAAATGGCCATCAGAGAAATATCATTTCACTTTTGAACGATATCGTTATCGGCCATATTTGACGATATTTTTATTGCGACATATATGAGTACATACTATAGTATAATCGTACACGCTCGCGCACATGTACACACACACGTATGTATGTCACCGAACTAAATTATTTACCACGTATTTATTTCTCAATCGAGATATTTTTATATCATCGATTAATGGTCACAATATTTTGTCAAATAAATGAAAAATTATAATATAAGAATACTTTAATCGGTATAAATAATTATGTTTTGGTGTTACGTTAGGATTGCATAATCATTTATATCATGTATCGATACTTTGTTGCAAACGATTGATCAAATTGTTTTGAAATATTTAATCGATATATATATATATATATATATATATATATATATATATATATCGCGGGGGATTTATGTTGATCACGAAACTATTGTAAAAACGAAGCACTATGTTTAATTACTTATTCATAAGAAAAATTGTTCGAAAAGATCTGAGAGTTAAAGTATTTAAATGTTTCAACAAAATGGTTTTAATTAACTAACAATGTCTTTTTTTTATCGTTCTTCTTTTCTCTATTTCTTCGAAATAATTTTTTCTAATATTTTGATCATTGTATTTATAAAAAAAATGGGAATTGAAATTTGTTTCTTTTCTTGTTTGAAGAAAAAAGAGAAAAGAAAAAAAAATAGAAAATCTTTTCACCTTGGAACATCTCAAAGATAAACTTTTTAACTTTTTAACTTCGGAGAAGTAAGCACTTGGAATCTCTCTCGTATAAAATTTCTTCTGTTTACCTAAGATGAGATTGTTATCGCAACGAAGTGGAAACGCCAACGTTCAATCGTCGATGGACGAGAAATAAAAGGGGTTGTTTCCAACGGGGTAATAAACGATTTACGGAAAAATTACTGGCACTTTACTGTACAAACAAGCCAACCCCGTAACACGTCTAATGGCGCAAAACGTCACATCGAGCGAGAAAATATGCGTGGGAACTAAAAACGCGTCGTGCAAGTGCGTCGTGGTACAAAAAAAAAAGAAAGAAAGAAAGAAGGAAGGATAGAGAAAAAGAAAAAAGAGAGAAACGAAAAAGAACACACCGAAAAAAAAGTTACCACCTATGTACGCCCCGTTTTTATTTACGTTAGAAAAAGGTCTTGAGTAAACGAATAGGAAATAAATAGAAGGTTAAAATGTTTATTCAGATGCAGAATATTCGGATGGAAAACATATTCAGGTGCATTGCGCATGAGTGATAGATTTTTTTTTCTTATATATATATAGGTTGAATTATTAGAAACTTTGAAAAAAAGCAACCAATAGACTCTTTGGTATGTATGTACATATTACTTTGTCTGTTAGATATACACAAAATTTCTATTTATTTATAGATGAAGATCAAATGTCATTAAAAACTTTAGATGGTACAAGTATTATTAAATAAATTAATCTTAAAATTAATTAAACGTTTAAATTAAATTAAATTACTTAAATTAATTAAACGTTTAAATGTTCGGACATTATTTTAAATGAATGATTCATATTTTGTAATAAAATCTCGATAGATAATTAATAAAAATTAATAAAAATATTGATCAGATAAACAGGAGCGATCGAAATCTTTGATATTTAATATCGAACGAATGCAAAATTATTTTTCCCAACTTCAAAAGCATAATCTTTTTTATTTGTTTTATTTTTGCTTTCTGTTTTTTTTTTCTTTTCTTTTTTAATATCTCTTCGTACATCTATGATCGTTGTGTAAGTATAAGGTAACTGTGTAAATTAACTCTACTTGGATTAATTTAATACGTAGAACAAAATTTCTTTTCAAAGAAACTAAATCAATCCGATTGCGTTAGCTTACGGCTTGGACGATAATTATTCGTTTAACATACGCACGAATAATTTCTTATGCATCGATGCGATAAGCGCATAATTATTTGATATTTTTCGTTGAATTCATACACGCATCGAGCAAAAGATGATGAATTTTTATTACAAATCTTTTGCTGTTCACTCAAGAGGGAGAGAGAGAGAGATAGATAGATAGATAGATAGATAGAGAGAGAGAGAAAGGACAAACTAGCAAACGATGAAAACAACAAAGAGAAACAATGATCGCGTCTATTGATAACGTTTACGTGCTGTTCCTCTCTCTCTTTCTATCTCTATCTCCTTTTGTTTCTTTCTCCTTTCTGTTTCTCTTCGAAGTAAACAAAACATTCGTCGTCAAGTAAGTACGCAGTTCGCAAACGAAAATTCAGTACTAATCCGTCTGTCCTCGGGACCAACAAGCTCGGTGAAAAGTACATTTGAAACTTGGTACGTCGCACTTTTAATAAAATTTATATCGGACGCATATATATATATAATTAATATATATCAAGCTTTTCTATTTTTTTGTTCGTTGATTATCTTTTCGACATTAGTTACGTCATATATATATATATATATATATATATATATTTCTTGTTCTTTCTCTCTCTCTCTTTTTCTTTCTTTGTCTTTCTGATTGGTAGCTTTACGATACTCTGGATAGTATCTATCTAACGTGATTTATATAGTGAATAAGAGGGAGACACACAATAGGAGGGTATCGTCGTTCAATACAAAATGCGGAACGTTCGTCCTTTCGTTCGATACGTAAATGCGTTTCTATCTTTCTATCTATCTATCTATCGTATCCTACTGTGACAAATGAAAATATATATATATATATATATATATATATATATATGATCGACACCGTTTTTGGGGATATGAGAGGGGTTATTTTGTAATGGATATATGTGAATACGTGTAAGTACTTATACGTTCGTTCATTCGTTCGTATCACCACCCAAGGATTCTTATGAAGGAAGAGGAACACGAATGAAATAGGGGATCGCGGGATACTGTAATAATTCTACTAGAACGATTTGGTTGATCGAATTGGTTGCTCGTGTCTATCGGTTAGATTGATTAAAAGACCCGCCGCACTTTACGATGCCCAAACCCGATTGAAAGTCATATTTTCCGAAGGGTTCAGTAACCGCCTTTTTTCTACGGATAAATCGTGTTATCGCCCTTGTATATATGTATATATACATTTATATATATATACAGATGTGATATATATACTTAACGTATATAGTATTATAGATATATGTGATATACATATATTATTTATTACAGGGAGATAGAATAAGTTTGATTCGTTCATTCGAGCGTGATTCAAAATGGTGGTTGGTGTGTCCCCCTTACAAATTGTTAGATACATATCTATAATATTTTGTCACGCGCGCAATTTACGTACATACATATTTACGTACGTACGTATCTACGTATGTACCGCAAATATACATCGTCGACAATTCCCCAATTTATTTGATTCGTTGTTATTCTTTCTTTTTTTCTCTCGTTCGTTTTCCTTAGATCTCTGTAAAATATTGTTATTGAAATTAACGCGAAAAGTTTTTGTAATTGTTTCTTTTTTCTCTTTTTCTTTTTTTTATTAGGTATTAGATAAATATTATGAGTTATATCTATGAATGTTCATTCTCTATTTACGTATGTATGTATTAGGTATATCTTTTTAGATTTTCGAAATCGTGCTAATTGTATCTTATATTTTATCATTCAATTAATTAAACAATATTACGTTACATAGATATATTTATATTAAATATTTATATATGTATATATAAATTGCAATTATTTTACTAAATAACGCGTTGGACTGTAACTCGTCGTCGTAGAATCGATAAGAGGGTTGTTTTACTTAAAAAAAAAAAAAAAAATATGCGAAAGAGTGAATCATAGATGACTTGCGATTTCTTTACATCTTTTATAGACAAAAAAAAAGAGAAAGAGAAAGAGAGGGAGAGAGAGTTGTACGAAAACAAAACGGAAGTCATACCATACCGTTCGGCTTCAAGGTCCGTCGACAAAGAACAATAGCTTGAGTGAAAATGTATAACAGGGATATTTTATATCTCTGTATCATACTAAAAAAAAAAAGAACAGAAAAGAAAGAAAAGAGAAATAAAGGAAAGATAAAAAAGAAACAGGGACGATGACGTACGTAATCTTTCCGTGGCGAACATAGATCAACGATGTTTTTGCTCGAGTGAAAGGGGACCCGATCTCCCTAAGAGTCGAAGTTGAATTCGAATTTAATTATTATTAATTGTCCTCTCGTCGCATAGGCCCTAATGGGAATAATCCTCCTCTTCCTTCCTTTTCTCCCACCCTCTCTCTCTTTCTCTCTCTTCCTCTCCTCACCCATCCCCTTAAAACATTGTTTCACGCCACTTGAAAAATTTCTTTTTTTTTTCATTTTTATCATCGATTGTGCATTACGATCTTACGTATATTTCTATTCAGAATTTATTATTTATTACAATTATTCGTTACCTCGTAATTTATTAACATACAGGGAGTCCGATTTATGGCGAAAAAAAATATAGAAAAAATTGCGAAGATTGAAATAAGAAAAATATCTCGCGAGGAAGTAAAGAAATTTTTTTACAGACTTGTTTGCTCAATACTTGTTCTTTTTTTTTTACACGATAGGGGAAATTTCAGTTTTTTTTCTTTTTAAATGGGGCTACTTTGTTTTTTCTTTTTTTTCATAATTCGACGGCATTTATTTTTTTTTTTGTAGACGAATTTGATGACTCTTCACATGGGATCATATATTATTGGAAAATTATTTTTTTGATCTGTACGTAATTGCAAGATAAATTCGTTATTATATACGTGCCTAAGTGTTACAAAAATTTATATACACACGCACATACACACATATATATATATATATATATATATATATATATATGTAAATATATTCTTTTTTATGTATAATAAAAAGAAGACATACGTGCGTATCAATCTTCTCAGAAAAATCGACTTTCTATTTTAATACGATATTAGATATATCGTTTTGTTTCAAATCATATCTTGAAAAAATAACAACTCGAATTACGATCTAATTGATATTTATTTAAACGATCCATAAAGTTATCATACAAAATTAAATTCAGCCCGTTTATCAATGTTGCCAATAGAAGAGAATTATATATCACTTCTTTTAATCATTGAAACGTAATCACAGCTGATGTAATTGCTGGTAAGAATGTTAAGAATATTTATTATCTTGTTAAAAGAAGAAGAAAAAAAAAAAGAAAAAAGAAAGAAATATATATATGCACGTAAATAATTGCAGAACAGACGATTTAGCTCTCGTGACATTGTCCGATCGAATTTAAAAGAAAAATTGATAAAACGATAAGCTCAATATGATTAAGAAGTAAAAAATTACGAGTAATTTCTTAAGAACCACTTGAACGGAATGTAACGCTTCTAGAACATTATTTGTACGATCGCTTGACTTTTTATTCGATCGTATATAAGTATTTACTCAACGTAGAAATCTAATAAACAAATAAGAAGGAACAGAACGTCGTAACGAAAAAGAAATGGAAGAAACGCGCTCGTGTACGTGCATACGCGTATTTGTATGTATATGTGTATGTGTATATGTGTATGTGTATGTGCGTGCGTAAAAGAATCAAGCAACTACTTAACGATAAAGCATCCAAACACTTAAGCTGTAATCTATCGTCAAGAATGGTCTCTATTTGCGCGCATCAAGGGTGGCTGCCTTTGGATACTGTCAACCCTTGAGTATATATATATAAAAGTCACCCTTCTTCACGTATTAGGGCGTAGCCATGATTCGTACGAGTAGATACATACATATATATATATAGGTATATGTATGTAGAGAGACAGGAGGGTTAAGTAACTTTTGTCCTTTTGCGAAGACGCATCTCTATCTTCGTATATCTAGAAAAGGGTCGATACAACATCCTATTCGAAAACGAATCGCCGTAGCCCCACTCAGGATGGTCAGTTTATGTGGTTTTCCACTATTTATGGGATGCCCGAATCCTACGGTGAACGCTTACGGTGTGTTAAGTCAGATCATATATCTTACAAATTGGACGCTGGCCTCTCGAAAATCTGATGTATACATACATGCATGTGTGTGTGTATATATATAAGGGATTAAAGTTTCTCTTTCATCGAATTTGGTTCATAGATATTGTAGCTTTTCGAATTTTAGCAATTTCTGTAAATACAACAGTACGTACTTAGAGGGTAAGTTGAGATGGATGTAGAATATTCAATTTTTTTTTATTTTTATTTTACTTTATTCATTTTTTCTTTTAAATATTATTCTATTATATTTTATTCTAATATATATTAATATATATTATTATTAGTAATAAATTATTACAAACTTGAAATAGGTATAGAATATTTTAATTGTATTTTCTACCATGAACCAGATGTTATCTACTCGTTGCTGATGTTTCATTCCTGTGATTGTTTAAATATTAAAAATATATAAATATATATATACATATATATGCGTGTATGTGTGTGTGTATGTATGTGCGTTTCAAATATGTAGTTAAAAATTATAATATACGCATATCTTGATATTAATTTTGATTTCTTTTTTTTTCTATATTTAATCCGACTGTTCAACGCGAAAGAAATCTTTTTTCTTTTTTACATGTGTAAAATATTATTTATAAGTAGTTATAGAAAAGAAAACTAGAAAATTGTTAAAATTCATCGCGATAGGGATTATTGTTGTCAAGTTAAATGATCATAAAAATTTTTTTGAAATAACCATAATGTGTCGGAACGGACAAACGTTTCTATATTTCACGATGACAATGATGATGACACACGGGAAGGAGAAATAGTTACGGCCAAATGCTCTCGTGGACACGCGTAATTTAATATTCCTTTCCCCTTTTCGAAACGTATTCATTACTTACGTCCACACCCGGTACATTTGTATCCCTAGGACAGTCCATGATCACTCTGGCAAACTAATGCAGACCGTGGCCAAATGTTCGATGCGATTTAAATGCCTAAGGTAGTTAACTGCCTCGTATATTGTAGTTAACACCCTCGACGCATTACTCTCTATATGACCACTCTCATGCACTTCAATCATGCGACTCTCGTCTTCTTAACTAACTTGCGTTTTTTATTCGTTTTAGTTATTTTATTACTTTTTTATTTTTCTCTTTTTTCATTTCTTTTTTGTATGGTATCGTAAAAATTATCGCCTGTTAATTATTAAACTTGGATTAGTATTTTTAAATGTTCGTCAAGTATATTTATATAAACGTAAATACGTATTTATAATGAAATGCGTGTATCATTACGTAATATATGAACGATAGAACAATACTTAATTGTTTATAACGATTAATATAAATCTTATAATAATTAATATTTATACCGATTTATAATATTTCAATAATTAACATTTATAATATTATTTTGATATTTATACTGATCAAAATATTTATATATACTGATCATTTATTTTATCAAACTATTTAACATTGATTAATAAAAATATTGTTTGAATAAATAGAACCAATCGAAATTATCGATATTTCATGCTCAACGAATGCGAAATTATTTTTGACAAGTTATAAATTTTATCATTTCTTTCTTTTTTTTGCTCATAATTACTTTTCATACTCTTTATATTTGTCATAACATATCTATATATATACTTATTCTTATTTATTTAATGTGCATTGAGACTTCTATTTTGTATTGAAGTAAGATCTAAAAAAAAATTTGTTACTTAAAAAAATTTGTTTTTCATTGACACGTCTGACCATTTGTTAATAAGAAATAATCAAGAAGATAATAAATCCATCTACTCTATCTATAATTCGATGGATATATATACATAAATTCATATAAAGTTATGATTGTCAGTAATCTCGGGGTATTGAACACGAACGATAGTTCGCACCGCTATTACAACGCATTCATAGGTATGGTACACGCGATTATGGCACTTTGCGCTTTAGTCGATGAGTCGTTATCGGGATTTCGATCGGATATTCGAAGGGAGTTAATTTCATAAGAGAAATTATGTATACGACACGTGCGCCCAATCGAGACTGTAATTTTAACGAGCTATTCGGCGCGTCAAGCCATCAAAACTGATTTAATTAATCCCAGGAGGACAATATGAAACGGGAAATAAAATTATGATTTGAGGATGGAACGACGAATCTTTTTTTCTTTTTTTTTTATTTTATTTTTTTTTTCTAATTCGCACGAGTAAAAATCACCTACTAACACATCACCGTACTAATCTGTTAGTTTAAAACATTAGATATTATAATTACGGGTCTATCAAGAACCGATTGGATGTTTGGAATAATTAATAATTTTTTTTTTTAGTCGATTAGATATCGATTATTGATTAATTTCTTTTTTGTTATTAATATAAGACGTATATTATAATACATAGACAATCAAGGATTCGAAGTTACACTTGTCTCGGAATGATCTTCATTTGTCATTTATTTATTTTATTTTTTTTGTTGTTTTTTTTTTGAAAACAGAATCGACAGAAAGAAGGATGTTGAGTATTAATTAATAACCGATAACATTTCTACCATAGAAATTAATTGATACATTTCGATAATATATAAAATACGTTATATCACGAATTGAAAGTTATTTGTCCGATCAAATTTAATTTCTCTTTTCTATAATTATCGAATATTTCAATTGGAAGGAACAAAAAAGAACGCGAAATCAAAAGATAAAAGAAAATTAATTATTAATTAAAACATTACTCATAACGTCGAAATTAACTTTACATATGATATACGAGATAAAAGAATTCAAAATATATCATCTATCCCTTTATTGAAAATTACTCGATCAATCGAATCGAATTTAATCAAAATACTTTCATCGTCATTATATCGACACATATCGGATACAATAAAATAAACGATAGAAATAATAAATTGCGTGAGAGAATAATTTAAAAAAGAGTAAATTTTAATAACTAAATAAAGTAAATTTTTTTTCTTGCGAAAAAGAAAAGTTTTTTCTTTTTCCTTAATTCTCCCTCTCTATTTCTCTTTCTCTCTTTCTCTCTCTCTCTCTTTATAAACGACGAATGACGTCAATGTCGAGAGCGGTGGTGGGTGGGTAGGTGGAGGAGAAGGGAGGAGTAGAAAGAAAGAGAGAGAGAGAGAGAAAAAAAAGACAAATCAATCGTTTCGAGCAGTCAGTCCTTTCTACGCTCCTCCTCCTCCTCCTCCTCCTCTTTCTCCATGAAAATAAATGTTCTCGTTGTAAGGAGAAAATCGGGCTCCCGTGGCGGTTCCTTGATTCTTCCTCGCACCCTAACGCCCCTCCCCCCACCTCTCACCCCCGCTGGTTGCACCCTCATTCTTGCATCCGGCATCCGGTTCCGGTAGTCTTCCTTTTTATGGAACGAGGGAGAAAGTATTTGGATGATTCCACGGAATCCTGAAAAGTTGGTGGACCGTAAACGACGACGACGACGACGACGACGACTAGGACGACGACTAGGATGGATAGGACGATGAGGATGGTGAATATAACATAAAAGGGGAGAGAAAGCCGGTTTATATTATTGTGCAGTCAGAACGGGCTTAGAAAAAGAGGGTATAGGAGGACGAGATGGTGAAGGAGGAGTAGGAGGAGGAGGAGGAGATAGGGGAGAGAGGGGGTGGGAGTGAGAGTGTGAGGGTTTAAGGTGGGGGGTTAACATCGAACGATACAATTCAACGTCGTCGTCATATCCGCTCGAACAAATCGGGAATCGTAGTGTCATTTGTCAAAGCGTCAGGACACGCGCGCGCGAACTTCTATTTCGGAAGTTCGGATACTTCGACGTGGGACACTAGATAGATATATTCACGTATATAGTAATAACGAGTGACTATGGGATTTAGGATTTAGGTATTGCTGCTTAGGTATTAATATATATGTTGTACGCGTGTTCGTAAGAATTGTTTCTTT
Organism: Dolichovespula saxonica; assembly: GCA_911387935.1. Classification (NCBI taxonomy): domain Eukaryota; kingdom Metazoa; phylum Arthropoda; class Insecta; order Hymenoptera; family Vespidae; genus Dolichovespula; species Dolichovespula saxonica. The sequence goes on along the minus strand of OU427002.1, from coordinate 6,123,744 downwards.
TTCGTTTTTATTGTTCTTGTAATCTTCTTCTTCTTTTTTTCCTTTTTTTTTCTTTTCCCATAAGCACTCCTCCGATCCAACGATTTGACATGTCGTCAGTTTTATTTAATTTGCGCTGTATTGTTTGATTTGGATATGGGGATTGGATGCTTCGAGTTCGAGGCATCGCAAAAGATCTCGATCGTATTGACACTTCGTTTCTCTCGCAATGATCGACGTAAAATGTAACGACTGATGCGTTTTCGATTAGAATCAAAATTCAGAACGAAGAAAAGGAAGAAGAAGAAGAAGAAGGAAAGAGGAAAAAGAAACGAAAAAGATAAAAGAAAAAATGCCGTACATATTGGATCGATTGAAATAAACGGCGCTGTTAATTTGTGATTTTGTAATAATGTTGTAACGACGTCTGGGACGATCTATGGGAGATACAAAATACGGTTCTGTGAGAAACAGTATCTTCGGAAAAGTATTTCTAAAAAAGAAAGAAAAAAGAGAATAAATAAAAAAATACGAAAAAGGAAATGAGTAAAATAGTAAAGATAAAAAATAATTCCCGAATGATTGTCCTCGTAATAACAATTCAAGGAAAGAGAAAGAATTAAAAATAAAATTTAACTGATGCATTAATCGCGATATAAAGGAATAGAACATTATTATATTTTCGATTAGCTCTCTAGGCGTCTAACAAATCAAATATATATATACAAAAATTCAAAATAAATCAAGTAAATATATATATATATATATATATATATATATTTTGTCATGTTTTTAACGATATTATAATTTTACGAAGAATTATTCGAAATCATAAATTTTACGATTCATCGTAATTTAGATGAAACGATCGTATAATAATTCGATAGGAGAAATATCAGAATAGTTCACCCGTTAATTTCTTGCGAATTTACGATCCATCGGGGTCGCGTTAGATACGGGTAATTTTTTCTACTACGTATTCTTGAGACAGCATCTCTCTCTCTCTCTCTTTTTGACTTTCTCCCTTCGTGCATACGATCGAGAATTTGTCAGATCATCCTCGACTGCTCTTGCAAGGGCTGGATCTATTGTCCTCGCTTTAGGGGCACGCGATGTATCTATTTCCCTTTCTTCCGTTGGGAGAGAAGAATCGTAAACTATATGAGGTAGAAACATCTGAATAATCTTTGTCCATTCAAGTTTGTCGATGTATTACGAATAACAGAATTGTTATCCATTATATCCATTCTTATAAACAATTCATCGATTGTAACGAATTTCTTTTTCTTTCATCCTAATACGATTCGATACGATTTCGATTCTACAAAACAAAAAATAAATAAATAAATAAATGCGAGATATAAAATGCGATTTACGTTATATCGTATTGTAGTTTATGTATAATATTATATTTTATATCCATAATCAATAACACTGTAGTATATTCTTTTATTTTAATTTTTTTATTTGAAAAAGAAAAAACGCGTTCCGTATCTTGTATCCGAACGAAAAAAGAATATACGTAAGTAGAGATAAATTTTTTTTACTGTCTTCTTAGCGAGAGTATCGTTTTATTGGAAAAAAAAGACAAAATTTCTAAAAAAAAATATTTAACGATAATAAATCGAAGATGGAATAATGAATTACTATAGTATAATAAGATTTCGTAATATCTTCTAACGTTATTTTCGTTTCAAAGAAATTAGACGGGCCCTTACTGCTTCCGAAAGAGCAAACATGTTTCCTATGAACGATGATTGAAGTTACGAACGGTCGAAACCTCTTCAAGAAATGAAATGTATTCGAGGATTTATGTCCGCGAGATGACGTCAACTCGATCATAAATCATCCTTTGCTAGGATAGGGTAGAGATGTATGTATAGATCTATATATGTGTGCTCGTGGGTGTTCACGAGAGTAACGTTCTATCCGATTCCTTGCCGTCCTCATTTTACAAAGCGCTAGATTCTCTTCGGATTCTATTTTACAATGAATTTGCATCACGCCAACATCTTTCCCGTGTTATTTTTATCGTTTTTACGAAAACGTCGACACCTAATAGAAAAAAAAAAAAAAGAAAAATAATGAATAAAAGTAACAATTTCTTTATGACAAATATTACTGTATAATGATCATTCGTCCGATTGATCTTCGATAGAAAGAAAAAAATACTTGAAATGAAATTTCATATAATCGATATTATTATATTATTATTATTATTATTATAATTTCTTTTTTATAGAAAAAATTGCTTGGACGAGCTTATATTAGATTTGATGGACGTTTCATTTTATGTTATAGAGAAATTCGTACGCTTTCTGGATATAAGGAAATTGTAATATATTTTTTTAACTAATCAAATGTTAATATTAATGAACGGTATAGAAAAAGTTTCTTATAAAAGTTTAAGAAAAAGTAATAAAAAGGGAATGATAAAACTTGCGAACATCCGATCAACAAATGTAATACAGATAATATCATACAATATCTTTGGCGTCGTGGCGTTTAATGCAGGGAGAAAGGGAAATCAACAAAATAATAAATAAATAAATGAAAGAAATAAAAGAAAGTAACGAAAGGAGAAAAAAACAAACATAAAAAAAAAAAAACGTTTTTACAACCCGAAACATGGATTGAACGATAAAACGTTGAGAAACTTTGAAATAAAAATCGTATAGATTTTATCAAAAAAAAAAAGGAAAGGGAGAGAGCGAGAGAAAGAGAGAGAGGGAGAGAGATACTCCCTCAAAAAGAAAAATGGCGGCCCAGAAGTCGGATGTAACAGTCTCTCGAGTGAGATGAAGAGGGAGATAGGAGATGGTGGAGGTGGTGTAGGTGATGGTGGTGGTGTAGGTGGTGGTGGTGTAGGTGGTGGTGGTGGTGGTGGTGGTTCGCCGGGCTTCGAATCCCGGGAATGAAAGCACCGACGGAATTGACAGAAGCCTCGAAAGCTTGGAAGCGTTGGCTCCAGACCCCCTGGCGCCGTCGCGACGCTCCGTTCCCCAGCTTTTGGCAAAACACATCGTAACTGGAAGGGGGCGGCTGCCTTTTTTATGCTCACCGCCGACATAGCCACTGGTTTCAGAGCTCGAAACTTCCCCATAAAATCCAACCCGCTATCCTCGTCGTTGCTATCTCTCTACACCACCATCAACCCAACCCATACCACCTCTTCCTCCTCCTCCTTCTTCTTCTTCTTGCACTCTCTTACTACTTCTTACTATTTCCTTCTTCTTTCTTTTTTATTTTTTTTGTCTCTCTCTCTCCCTCTCTCTTTCTCTGTCTCTCTCTCTCTCTCTCTCTCTTGTTTTTTTTCTCTTTTTTTTCTCTCTTTGTTCCTTTTCCTCCATCGTCTCGTACTCCGGAGATATCAATTCCATTTATCGTCGTAGAATAATTCACGGGTCGCTTGTACTATTCGTTTTTTCTTTAGTTTTTCTTTATTTGTTTGTTAGTTTTCTTTTTTAATCATATATTTCTTATTTTTTTTTTTTTTTTAATCATTTTTATTTATTTCACAGGCATACGTTTTATATATAGCATACATCTTATTCGTTTTATATCTTTTAGTTCTTAAAATTTCTTTTTCTCCTTTCTTTCTTCCTTCCTTTCCTTTTTTCTTTCTTTCTTCTCTTTTAAGAAAATCGTACAGATTTAAGAACGACAGCCCTGTTACTTTCGACATCAAATTAACGAGCATATTATTTAATTTTCGTCGATTGATTTCATTTCGATCGGATTGCGAAGGGTGTCGCAATTTTTGGCAAAAACAAAGAAAAAGAAAGAAAGAAAAAAAATGGTGTAAGGGTATTCGGCTTATCCCCTTTTTCTCTTCTTGTATCTTTCTTTTTTCTTTTTTATTTCTTTTTCTTATCTCTTCGTAGATTCCGTCCAATCTCTATTATCTCATTTCATTTTCATGGAGTTGAAGGTATGAATCATTTCTACGTCCGGCGACAGATAAAAATCTACACGTTTTGGTACGAAATGGTTATAGACAAGTATATTCCCTCTATCATAGTAATAAATACAGAACCAACTACTACTCTTCTCTCCCTCTCTCTCTCTCTCTCTCTCTCTCTCTCTCTCTCTCTCTCTTCCCTTCTTTCTCACTTTCTCTCGAAATGTGTATAAGTTTGATCTCTTTCCACGAAGAAAAGTTTTCGTCCTCTTTTGTCCCGTTCGCTATTTGTGGGACGAACAATCGTCATCGAAGTAGTAGACATAGAAAACACACACACACACACACACACATTCTTAATTTTATATATACCTACATACATACATACATACGTATATTTATATCTACGTATATTTATATCCACGTTGAAATAAGTCTCTACGTAGGAAATTCTATTTCCCCTCTTCGCCCCACGCCCCTCTTCCACTTTGAAAAGTTTTCCCATTATTCCTTGAAGAAATTTTATCACCAGACATGTTCGATTGATATCCCCAGTGGCTGTGATAACGGAATATACATAATACGGTAAAGTCGTAACGAAGTATTCGTAGTCCTTCCCGATCGTTCCCCCGTTCGACAGAACGATCCTCTAATCGTGCGTAGCAAACCAAAACGTTTCGTCGAACTAATTCTCTCTCTGTTTTCCACGTCACGAACTTTTCCACCACGATCGGACTTTTACAATCCGATCTTCGATCTTATTTGTCGTAAGTTCGTAGAAAATAGATGGAGTAAGAAGTTTAGATAGATAGATAGATAGATAGATAGATAGATAGATACATATGTACATGTAGAAGTACATATATATATATATATATATATATATATATATATATATATATATATATATTTATACATACACACATATATAGATAAAAAAATAAAATGACACGAGTATTAATTTTGTATCTTTGCGGTGTTTATTCTAATGCACGATTGAGAAACAAATTTCCATTTGTACGTAGTCCTCTTTTTTTTTAGTACAGAGTCCTTCTTTTTTACTTCTTTAAAATTATATATATATATATATATATATATATTTCTTTTTTCTCTTTTTCGTAAAAATATATATACACATATATCGTCATCGAGGTCGCATCAGGT
>OU427002.1:6096200-6108700 GCA_911387935.1 Dolichovespula saxonica | reverse complement strand
AAAGATATATATATATATATTTAATGAAAAAAACGAGAAAAAGATTAAACAAAAAAAATAACAAAAAGAAAAACAAAAGTACCTATTAATTAATTATTTATCACAATTAAACTTGTTCCAAATAATAATAAATAAACATGCAATAATAATAATAATAATATTGATGATGATAATGAAGATAATAATAATAATAATAATAATAATAATAATATTGATGATGAGGGGGCCATAGACGTATCATTCTTTTCTAATATACGCTTTCAACTATGCGCGATAATTTTCGATCTCGATAATACACACATTGCAGATAGTAGGAATTTAATTAGATACATACCGTAGAAAGTTTTACCCAATAAATGTTTCTCGTCGTCCTATCTGCAAAATTCTTACATTTAACGGCGTAACTGGACGTCAAACCTGGATATTATAATTTCTACTAAAAAATTTATTCTCCTTACGTTGACCGACGTACATACGCCGCCATATTTCTCTTTCCGTCTCTATAAAGGCAAAAAAAAAGAAGAAAAAAAAAACAGAGAGAGAGAAAAAAACAATATTTCTATCGATTTTTTTATCCAATCAATCGTTTTATCGCGATCTCGAGGATTTAGCTACGCATTCGAATTAAATGAATTGGCCGAATGATTTCGACCCCTCTTCCCTTATATCCTCTTAATCTCCCCGCCCCCACCATCCTTTTAACGTTTAATAGTAGGTACGCCTTTTCTAGGCTCGACGTCGAATAAGAAGTAGGAGGGAGGGAGGGAGGTGAGGTGGGGATGGGGTGAGGAGACTCGTTGATTGACCCGAATTTACGACACGGTTATGAATCTCATAATAACGGGGATACGTGTGCAACAAACCCATTACAAGATTACGCATTATAGCCGTTACGTCTCTCGCTTTTATTAGACATCACGCGTGGCTCTTCTTTTACGATGACACATAACGCACACATGCTCACACACGTACACGGAGACTGGGACAGAGAGAGAGAGAGAGAGAGAGAGAGAGAGAGAGAGAGAGAGAAATCATCTCCGATGCATGTAATAGTGATACGTCCAACAACTATGTGTTGGTTTTATCCTCGTCAATGAGAAAGATTATTTAACAAATAATGATTTTGTAAAAGATTATTTTCTCTCTTACTCTCTCTCTCTCTCTCTCTCTCTCTCTCTCTATTTCTTTTTAAAGGCATTATTGTTTACTGTATATCTCTTTGCGAATAAAAAATAATTACCCAGTGCGTTTTATGCGAATACATTCATCAGTTTATTAAATTAAAGGGATTACGGATATTAATTTAACGTTTTCTTATAAGCTTTTTTTTTGTCCATTATTTTCCAGAAATCTGTAAACTGTGTATATATACACACACACATATATATACACACATATTATATATATATATATATATATATATATATATATATATATATATACACAAACAAGCGTGGACATTTTCTCCATTGATCAGAACTTGTTCGTTATTGTTGAAGTTAAACAATGCTCTGACATTATCGTTCCATTTAGAGAGAGAGAAAGAGAGAGAGAGAGAGAGAGAGAGAGAGAAGGAGAGAAAAATAGTCCAGCATAGTGCTGGGCTCAAATTTCAATGGTGGATCTAGCTGGAGGAGGTCACATACGATCCAACTCGTGTCGATTTCACTTCGTGAAAAAGGAAAGAAAGCAAGAAGAAGTAAACAAAAAAGAAAAAAAACACAGAAAAAAAGAAGAAGAATGGGGATAGTTCTCCAAAATGGCGTATTTTACGGCGTCATCGTAAAACCTCTTGCCAATCTCGTAGTAGCTTCTATTTCGCTTTTTATTCGTGGAAAAGGAGAAAAAGAAGAAGAAGAAGAAAAAAAGAAGAAGAAGAAGATGAAGAGGAAGGAAGGAAAATAGAAAGAAAAAGATAACGAAACATCGTTGGGGGGATGAATTTGCGTTACGTTCCGCGGTCTAGAATTTGTATTCTGCATAGAATTCGTGTATAAAAAGATAGAGAGGAGGAGAGAGATAGATAGATAGAAGAGAGAGAGAGAGAGAGAGAGAGAGAGAGAGAGAGAGAGAGAGAGAGAAAGAGAAACACGCGTGGACGCGTCAGTGATAGAAACACGAATCGCCATTACGCGTGCGAAGATACACGCGAGTGAGCTGTGATGAAGAAAGGGGAGAGTTTTCTGTATATACATATTGTGTTTGTGTTCGTGTGATCTGTGTGAGTATGTGAGAAAAAGTGAGAGAGAGTGAGAAAGAGAGAGAGAGAGAGAGAGAGAGAGAGAGAGAGAGAGAGAGAGAGTAGAGTAGAGTATATGGAGCCACAGCAGCGTCAGTGAAGCGTCTCGGCGTCGAAGGCGCCAAAGCGTCGCGGCGCCACCCCCGGCGCCCGCCACAACGCCGCCATCACCCACACCCCTTCTGCTCTCTCTTCCTCTTTTGCTCTCTTCCTTCATCCCTCTCTCTCTCTCTCTCTCTCTCTCTGTGTCTCTCTCTCTCTCTCTGTCTCTCTCCCGCTCTTTCTACGTCGTCGCCACTGTCGTCGTCGACATCGTCCTCGTCGTCGTCTCGTCCCGAAATTTACGAAAATCTGCAAGGCGCCGTTCCTCTTCGTCTTCCCTTCCGAAGAAAAAAAAAAGAAAAAAGAAAAACTAATAAACCATCAACCCCCTAACCAACCTCCTCTTCCTCCTCGACCTACAAAATAGAATTTTTCACAATATTCCTAGGATAACGCGATTTTTGAAACTCCACGATTGTTTTTCTCTTCTTCTTCTTCTTCTTCTTCTTCTTCTTCCGGAAAAGAGTCGACCTCGTATAAATTATGTCCTCCCCGTTTTTTTCCGTACTCTTCCATTCGTGTTCTTCGTAATTTTTCTTTTCCTTTCCTTTTTTCGTTTTTCTTTTCATTTTTGTTTTATCTTTTATTTTTATTTATTTATTTATTTTTTTTTTTTTAGTCATCCTCGCGCATCCAACACCTTCTCTCGATCGCGGTCGTGCTACGCCGTAACCACGGCGCTGCTTTGAAATTCGATTATTTCGTTATTTCGTTAGGAAAAAAAAAAGTGTTTCCGAAATCGTGTTAAATCGTGAAAACTCGTTTACATTAGGACTGTACGTGATAAAATTTAAATAACGACGCGGATCTTCAATGTTTTCTACTCTCAATAAGTATAGTTTTATTGCGATGCGTAAACGCGGAATGCGCAGGAATGGTAGTAGTAGGTAAGGATCTAGGACGGGAGTAGAGATGATTACGGTTAAGCGAGTGTCTTTTAATGAAATGTGCGGTCGTCGAAGTGTTAACCCTTTATAACGTCACTTCCCACCACTCCCGCCCACCCCAACTCCCCTCGCCCCGACGGTCACATTATATCCGTAATGTTTAACTCTCATTTCTATTTCTCTTTTTCTTTCCCTTCCCCCCTTATTCGCGCCAACAAATTTTTTCCAAAAGGGATAAACGAAATTTACTCTCATCTTTTTTTTTTTTAGATTATTTTATTATCTAATTACTTTTTTTTTTATACATTTTGTACATTAAGATTCAAAACTTTCGTATTATATCGGCAAATTTTTTTTTTTTTTTATTTTCTAAGACGAATAAAAAGAAGTTGCGTTGCAGATGATTAAAGAGAGAATTTGAGAGAGAGAGAGAGAGAGAGAGAGAAATGTATAAATACATTTGTCGTTTTACGAATCATTGTATTTATTATCTCTCTCTCTCTCTCTTTCTTTCTCTCTCTCTCTCTCCGAGAAAGAATTTTTCGTATTCGTATTAATTCGGTAATTGAGTAGAGAGATGCTTGATCAGACTTCGTTAGGAGGGTACGTCTAAAAGGGAGTCTGGTTAGAGACGAGTTACTAAACAGGCTCACGGGTTTTAGCCTGGACAACTTCGAAACCGAATACCATAAACGTCCGAATACTTCGTTTCCACTATCTGAATCATATCTAAGGCACTCTCTCTCTCTCTCTTTCTCTTTCTCTTTCTATTCGAGTTGAGTTACCCTCGTAAAACTGTAGAACCCATCGGTCGTTATCTATCCTCCTCTCCTTCACTTTCTTTCATTCCGTATATTTCGTTTGCCGTGAGTCAGACGAATCGTGAAAGTGTCCACGCGCGTGCCACCCTAGCACGGTGGTCCCATAAACTCTGTTTCTATGGTTCTACATACAAGACTCCGTACCGTTACCCCTCTCGATTTATCTTTATTCCAGGAGAGAGAGTGAGAGAGAGAGAAAGAGAGAGGCGGGGGTCGAAGGTTAACAACGGAGGTTGAAATTTTCTCGACGTGCTCAATGCGAAATACCGTTCTATAAGACGTGGACTTTAAGATCGCAAGATTGAACTCTTAATCGTGACCCCCTTAAGAGATGTTTAATAATATTATATATTACCGTAAGAGGAGACTCGTTAAATTTGAAAATGACATTTTCCCGGGGAGCTTAGAGTTAGAACCGAGATCTACGTGTTTTTGATGAATATAACTCTTTTCGTAATGGTGCCGACGATGGAAAGGGATAGGTGAACGGGTCGAGTTTAGGGGCGATTGGAGAGCGGGGAGGGGCGAGAGAGAAAATATAGGTACGCTTACGACGTACACAGGTAACCTACCTATTTAATATAATAATACATTATCTTTTGTCCGCGTCCAATACGATACAATTGTAGATTTCGATCGATTCAAAAGAAGATTAATTTTTATCTATTTCTTTCTAGATCGTTTCTCTCTCTCTCTCTCTCTCTCTTTCTCTCTCTCTCTATCTATCTATCTATCTATCTCTTTCTTGAATCAACTTGATGAACGTTGGAAATACTATCGAATTATAATAATAAATCAAGGGTGTAGATTAGACGCTTGACGGACGATACATAAGAGAATCGCGAAATGCGTGTAATTTCTTCCCCAGTCCCACCCCCATCCCCGCATCGAAACGAATTCCTTTATCTACCCCGAAATATCACGGACATATCGCGAAAGATCTCGATCTTGTTTTCGTTTGGCGCATCTGTTGTCCCATTCGAGCGATCTATAGAAATCGCATCTATGGAACATCTTTCGAGGATTTGATCTCTCGACGTTAACTTTTCGAAATTATTTTGGGATGTCGAACGAAACTTTAACAATTTACATCTGGTTAAAAACGGAAGCGTTTAGTTTTTTATCGATAATGATCGTAAAGTTGCGTACTGATTACGTCGAAATCGTCGATATCAATTAATTTAAAACGATAAAAATAAATCGACAATGTATTATTATATTCTTTGTAGAAATATACGTTTACTTAGACAGATGAACATAGGTTAATGCGCGTGCTTGTATATACATGTATATCCAGATAAAAAGAGAAGGGATATCGCGATACCTTTTTTTCACAATGTTTTCTTTTTTTTTTTTTATTTTTTTTTTCTCGAAAAAATATAATCGATTCTCTTTTCAGAAATTCTGCCCTTTCTCTCTCTCTCACTCTCTCTCTCTCTTTCTGTCTCTGTCTCTCCCTCTCTCTTTCTCTCTTTCTTTTTCTTTTTCTTTCTCGCTCGTACGTTCGTACGTTGGCTCGTTCGTTCGTTCGTTCGTTCGTTCGGACGATCCTTCTCGGTGCCATCAACCCTTATCGTAGTAACGTCAATCATTCTCAAACCCATGGTACGGTCGAACTTATCGCTCGATTAATCGCTCTGACAATGCTCCTGTCGATTCGAGTTACTCTCGGATTCGCGGCGCGCAGACAGCCTCGATTGCGGAGTTTTCATTTTGATTTCGAAAGCGAGTAGAAGCGAACGCGCGCGCGTTGCGCTGCGCGTTTAACAGCGCGGGATTGACCACGCGAACGATTCCGACGCCATCGTTTAGTTGATTATATACAAATGTCACGGAGTATAATAAGTAAATATGTCCTAGTAATTTTTACCTATCGTCTAATTCAATGGTCAAACAGTATATACTTACGTATATAAAGTAACATAACGAATATCGATTAGCCATATATATATATATATATATATATATATATATATATATATATATATATATATACATATACACTGGAGTTAAAGTTATCCGAGTGGAATTCACTTTAGTATTTTAAAATCGGAAGTTTCTTTTTATTTTTTTCTTTTTCTTTCGAGGTCCTTTCAGCTTTTAAAGTCTTGTCACGTACTTAAGTTCGAACGTATGTATACCGTATATATTCGACGACGTGGTTGGAGATATCTTACGAGATACGTTTATGGTGTTTCTATAAGATACATTCAGTAAATATTGTTTCTCTGTTTTCATTTATTAATTTTTCTTTTATTTCATTTTATTTTTAGTTTTATTTTTGTTAATAAACAGGGGCTATGCCGTACTTCGAAGAGTAGGAGGGTAGGTAGAGCGAATAAAAAATATCGAAAAATTATCAATACAATATATATATGTGTGTGTATGTATATATATATATATATATATTAGATATATTGGTTACATATGTAAGCGTAATATAAGATATAATAGGTCTATTTTTATTTTTTAATAGACGATAATATGATAAAATGTATGTATTTAAGGTATATACACATATATCGTTCATTGTATAATTATTTTACATAATAACGTGATATTGGATTGGCCAATAAATGATTATTAAATTTTAAGTGAAAAATACTATACGATATCTTTTGTACGGGGTCTCAGTGTGTTCAGATATAAATTGTAAGTATCTACTGATAAATTTTTGACATTTCTTATCGTAACCCAGGGCAATATATCGTTTCCATTTTTATCATTACTTCAATTTACTTCGTTCGAATATTATTATCGTTCAATTTAGATATAAAATAATGAAAGCCCCGATATTTCTTATCGGTCGGTTCTAATAGAATCACAGTTAGATCAGGGCAAACAAAACGAAACAACAATCCCCCATTGTGGTTGGAGGATGTAAAGAAACGACATAGAGCCGGATCAAACTAACTTCGTCGATAAATCTCATAATGCTTTTTTTTTTCCTTTCCTTTTTGCTCTATCTCTCTCCATCTCTCTCTCTCTCTCTCTCTCTCTCTCTCTCTCTCTCTCTCTCTCTCTCTTTCTCCCTCCCTTCGAGGCCTTCTAATAGCTTCTATTTCTTTTAACCTTTTTCTTTCTTCCTTTTTTTGTCCTTCCTTTTTTTTATCCGTCGGTTTGTAAGGATCGTCGTATCGTAAGGGCGGCGGTAGCGACCACCCCTGTGCGTTCGCGTCTTGCGAGCATTCATGGTCACCGTAGAAAGTTCCGGCCGAAAGTGCCGCTGCATAAATTGCCTGTACATCTCAATTCACCCCCCGGGACGTTGACCATTCTCTTACACGTCGTGCTCCTGAGTGACATTTTCCTCTGCGTTCGTGCGTCGCAGAAGACCTCCCTCCTGCGATCCCGCATTATCATCTCTCTCCTCTCTCTATCTCTCCTCTCTCTCTCTCTCTCTCTCTCTCTCTTTGCGCTTTTCTACTCTCTCCCTTATACATACTCTACCTAGGGTGATCTTTCGTCTAACGCTCGATCGCGTCACAACTGTGACGTCTTTTCTCGAATGTTTCGTTAAACATTGTCAAAGTTAATTCTGCACGGAGATTGGTTATCGCTTTTTTCTTCTCTCTCTCTCTCTCTCTCTCTCTTTCTCTCTTCTCTCTCTCTCTTTCTCTCTCTCTCTATCTATCTATCTCGGTAATTAAACCGATCCAAATATGACAAATATTCGTTTCATCATATCGCCACGTTCTTTTTTGAACTTTAATATTTTTATGTCACTATATATATGTCACTAGGTAAGATACGTGTGTGCCTTGGAAAAATACAATAACAGATTAGCGTCAAAACAATACGATTAAAAAAAAAAACAAAAACAAAAACAAAAAAAAAGAAAAGGAAAGAACCCTGCTTATATCTTTTCTTTTGATTTCTATATAGTTATTCTCAATATTTTTTGAAAAAGAAAGTAAAAGAAAAGCAAAGAACAAAAGAGTCGACCTTACGCGGTACGCGAATACTCGTGTAATTAAAACTTCTGTATGATTACTAGTGATATTATTACTAGAACAAACAAACAAATTAAACATTAAACACTCAACTCGTTAAAACTCTTCTCCGTTGAACGAACGAATTAAATTTACCCGACGAGGTTCAAGGTGAAACATTAAAAAAAAAAAAAAAAAGAGAGAAGGAGAAAAGAAGAAAGAAGAAAAAAAATAGAAAATAGAAAATAGAGTTAAGTCGTAAAGAGATAGAGAGTGAGAGAGAGCAAAATAACTAACCGTTTGTAGAATTAAGCGCGAGCCGTGACATCGTAAGAGTACTTGAAGGTGATGACGGGAGGTGGGTGGTGGGAGTGGAAGCGGAGAAGCGGGAGTGGAGGTGGCTAGAGGTCAGTAGTAGGAGGGAAGGGGGTGGGAGAGATTGTTAATACATAAGTATTCCGAATGTTCGGAACGTAACCGTGGCCTTAAAAGGGAATAAGATGAATGTATGAAGTAGGAGAGCATGTAGAAGGAGCACGTACGTATGCATGCATGTATGACGCATTCATGTATTAATAACAAATACGATGAAAAACGAGAAGAAAGAGAATTGTGTGGGCGAGAGAGAGAGAGAGAGAGAGAGAGAGAGAGCAAAGAGATGAAAATAAGAGAGAACGTTTTCTGAAACATGGATCGGGTGTAGGGTTTAAGGTGGGAGAGGGTGTAGGGTGAGAGTTGGCGAGGGTGGGAGCGGATGGATGGATGGATGGACCGAAGGGAGAGGTGGGAGAGATGGGAGAGGTGTAGGAGGGGTGGTGTAGGGGAAAGAAGGGTGCAGGAGGGCAACCGAGAAAGGACGAGGATTGGCGAGAGACGAGGGTTGCCTCGGTTATCATAGCCTGGACCAATACGCTACGTGTATCATAGCAACGCAAGCGCGATCTAAAGCGCGAACGTCGCGACCCCTTTGCGTAGCGGCGGATTTCACCGTCGTTTTGGATGGTTTGGGTGGCACGCACGAGGCCGCAGACCTATCACTTCTTTGGCGACAGCGGTCGGGGTAACATCCCTCGTCCTTTCTCTCCTATATCCTCGCACGCCGTTGAGAACGGTAAACCATCTCCGAATATCATACCCGCTTATAAAGTATATATATCCACCGTACCTTATCATTCCTAACCGAACTTCTTTCTCTAATCCCTATCCTTTGTCCTTTTCCCTTGTTACCCGTGTTTATTACTTATCAAATATTTTGTCTTTTCTCTCTCTCTCTCTCTCTCTCTCTCTCTCTTTTCCTCTCTTTTTTTTCTTCCTTTTTTCACTTTTTTCTATATCTTTCTCTATCTTCTTTGAAACTCGTCTTTCGTCCTTGTCTTCGTTCGTCGCTTTTACGTGTCTCTCTCTCTCTCTCTTTCTCTTTCTTCCTTTGATCATAATCTTTCGTCCTCTTCTAAGTTTTCTTTCTTTTTCTTTTTGTTCCACGTCCTCTTAAGCCCCGTGTCATCTCCGATATCTCACCATTCATCATATTTCTCTTTTCCCTGGTGTTAATCCTTCGTTCGGTAATTGTTCATTCTTGTTTTACACTCTCCCCTTGCCCCTTTAAACCTCATCCTTCCCACAATTTCGTCTTCCTTTCGTTTCGTTTCGTTTGCTCTCTTTCTGTTTTTCTTTCCATTCGGAAAAGAAAAAAAAAAAAGTTTCCTCGAAATCGTCGAACCCTTACATTTCATCCCTCGCCGCCTCCGTCACCCCGCCTTTATTTTTACCTTCCCTCCTGTTCCACGTTAGTTCGTTCGAAAAATATGGATCCGTCGTGGCTCCTCGTATCGCTCGTAACGACGCGAAACGATCCGTATAGACTTGCCGATCGTGTTATCATCGCGAGACCGTTTAGTTCGCGCTCGTTATTCCATTCTTATTCTTATTATTATTCATCCTATAATTCTTCTTTATCTTCTTCGTTTTCCACGTTTTCCATGTTTCCCACGTTTTCTTCGTCCTCTTCGCCGATCGGACAGTCCGAAGATACACGATGAGAGCTCCATTCGTAATATCACCAAGCAAATCAGGTTTAACACAAATTTTTCTATAATTATTCATTCTTCGTTCCATTTATCATTACTTCTAACGAGCTCCTTCGATCGTTACCAATCGAATTTACTTTTCTTTTTCTTTTCTTTTCCTCGTTCGCTTGCCGTTTCCTTCTCTTTCTCTTTTTGTCGTTATCTTTGATTCCCAAGCGAGTCAAATTTTGCGTTCCGACATTAACGTCTTCCTTTTCGGGTCGATTCGTTCATTAAAATCGGATTCTTTTTTGTTTTGATAATTTAGGAAGAAAATTATACGCTCGTGTCGCGTATCGTTCGGAAATAATCGACGAAATGTTTTTTCGTATTTTTCTTTATTTTTCTTTTTATTTTTTTTTTGATTGTCGTGCTTTTTTCTTCTTTTCTTTTCTTCCCCCGTCGATTTTTGAGATACAGAGGTGCTGCGGTTTTGATTAAGCCCCGATAGTACGAACGCGTTCCGGCGTTCGGTTTCTTGTTTAGTCGTCGTTGTCGTCCCAAAACATTTCTCTCGTGCCTTAAATAACCGTCCAATATTCGAATACCTTGACAATAAGCCACGCTTTTTCGCCGCATTTGCTGTGATTCCTTCCCCTCCCCCTTCTCTCTCCTCCCTCGTCTTTTTTAGACGTTCTTAAGAGTAAAAATTCGCCGATATATAAAATCTCTCGCGTTTTCGCAAACAGAGATTTTTCCCGACCATCGTTTCTCTCATTTTTTAATCTCATTTTCTCTCTGTATCAATTTATCTATTTCTCTCTCTCTCTCTCTCTCTCTCTCTCTCTCTCTCTGTATATTTTGCTTTTCCGTCTATCTCACACTTCAATTCTTCTCATTTCTCTTTCTATAGAATTTATTTCTTTCTTGATCCCTCGAGCATTTATCCTCAATTCTTGTGATCTGCTCGATTTCGTTTTTCTGTTTCTTTTTCTAGTATTTAAACAAAAAAAAAAAAAAAACAAACAAACACAAAGACTTCGTCCGTCCTATTCCAACCCTCCGTGTGCCTTTTCCATTCTAACCTTCTACTTTTTTCTCGTGCCTGATAAAGAAAGTACCACTTCGTGCGCCCACTTTATACCACGTGGTATTTCTCAATTTTCTGAAATTCTTGAAATCCTTCTTCCTTCGCAAGAGAAAGAAAACGAAAAAAGAAAAAGAAAAAGTCTTACGGAAAGAAAAAAAAAACAAAAAGAAAAAAAGGAAAGATCAAAACGTAACAAAAAAAAAGATATATACATATATATACGTTTATATATATCTGAAAGAAAATCGTGAAAAAAGCTCTGTACAAAAACAAAAAAAAAAAGAAAAAAGTAAGAAAAAGAAAAGAAAAGAAATAACAAGCAGTAGAGAAAAAAGTCTCTCTAACGATAATTACCAAAGAAGAAGTTAACCCCCCTAAACGCGATTACGGTTTCTTTGAAATTTCGACGAAAGAGAAAAGAAAAAAAGAAGTAAGAAAAGAGAAGAAAAAAAAAATTGAGATAGTACAATCGAATCGCGTTGCTTTTCTCTCCCCTTATCCCGGGGTCTCCCCCATACTCTCTCCCACCCTATTGCATCGATTGAAACCAAGTTCTTTTAACGATGTTATCATTCGGCGAGCCGAAGGAAGAGGATCGAAGAAAAGTGAGTTCTGTGTGATCGAAACTAATTTTCCTGGGTGAGTAATAAACATCTTTTACCATTATCTTCTCGCTTTATTTTCTATTCGTTATTCCGCTTGTTTTCATTTTTTGTTCAAAAATACTTACTTTGCATTAAGTCGTTGTCTTGTATGTGTGCGTATATATATATATATATATATATATATATATATATATATATATATATATTTTAATTTCGATATCTAAATGCGATATAATTCACGTGCGTCAACGTCGATACTTGATTGGCCCGATATCTTATTGGGCTATTATTGTCCTCGAAAATATAATCGTGATATTGTGTTACAAGAGCGATCGAGGAATAGTGGGGTTGGGAGGGACGGGGAACGCGGTGTCGAAAGCTCAAGGGAGGTGGGGGTTGGGATTGGACATTGGGACGAATGGCTGAGGGGGAAAGAGGGCCAAGGGTTTCAGGAATCCAATGAAAAGCCATTTTACACGAATCGTTTCTTAATTCCCCGTAACTCTTTCGTTATCACCTGTTGCTGTCCGACTAAAACATTGTTTTCGATACGCACGCTTTACCATCGATTTCGTTTCTTTCCTGTATTTCTTCCTCTCTCTCTCTCTCTCTCTCTCTCTCTCTCTCTCTCTTCGATTTCTCCCTACTTAATGAATTTAGTCTCCAATAAAAAGATTCCGATAGCGTTATATGGGAAATTAATTACGAACCGATATTTTCTTCTGATATCTGATCGATATGATCGAATTATATCCCGAATTATTTGTAGAGTTATTTGTTACCGAATGAAAAACAAAAACAAAATGAAAAGAAAAGAA
>OU427002.1:6088700-6091200 GCA_911387935.1 Dolichovespula saxonica | reverse complement strand
TTCTTTCTCTCTCTCTCTCTATCTATCTATCTATCTATCTATCTCTATCTCTCTGCTTAAGGTATTTATGT
Organism: Dolichovespula saxonica; assembly: GCA_911387935.1. Lineage (NCBI taxonomy): Eukaryota > Metazoa > Arthropoda > Insecta > Hymenoptera > Vespidae > Dolichovespula > Dolichovespula saxonica. The sequence continues at coordinate 6,091,129 of OU427002.1, read as the reverse complement.
AATAGTTATACTATAAATTATTATAGTGTTATACCTATAATAATTTTTATATTTTAATTTTACTTTTGATTTGGATTATATTTATCTGCTTATTTATTTTTATTTCTTTATTTATTTATTTGCTTACTTATTTATTTATTTATTTATTTATATATTGATTGATTTATTTATTCATTTTCCCTTATACGTAATCCGCGTTTACGTATACGTAAACGTGTGCGCGTGAGGGTTTTCGAAATCATTGAATTCGATCAATTACGGTCTTCGAATTTGTCAGGTTTCATTTTCTCTTTTCTCTCTCTCTCTCTCTCTCTCTCTCTCTTTTCCATTCCCTTTAACGTTTACACGAAATTAGAGTGGAGATTTGAACTCGAAATTGTATTTTTTTTCTTTTTTATTTTTTATCGAATGATTCTATTTATTCGAAATCTTACGAATACCGATTAAAATCGGATTGGTTTGTATCGATTTGAAACGAGGATCGTCGGATGGAAATTAATTGAAAAGGAAAATATACAGAGAGAGAGAGAGAGAGAGAGAGAGAGAGATAGGTAGATAGAGAGAGAATCTTGTGATTACATATCGTATCTAAGTTAATAACTTACATTTGGGAAAGATAAATCGAATTATCGAAGTAGGTCGAAAGATATGCATACAGGTACACGCAGAGATATACGCGCAGGTAAACAGAATAATAACAGTTCGATAATTTTAATAGATTCATGACTTAACATTTCTTTCGTTTTTTTTCTTCTTCTTGTTTTTTTCTTTCTTTTTTTTTCTTCCTCTTCATCCTCACTTTTAACGATTTAATCTTCCCATCATTTTACGTCCATAATTATCGAACGATTTAACTTCTTTTTTATTATTTTTTTTTTTTTTTAGTGTCGGAGATAGGCAAAAATTTATTTTTTTGGGGGGGGGGGTGGGAGGAGGAATTTTTCAAGTAAAGAAGCAAAAAGGAAAACGAAAAATTTCGAGCTTTTCGAAAGTAGGAATGGAAAAGGAATAAAGAAGAAAGAAAAATTAAAAAATCAATCGCCAAAATTCGATCGTACGCATGAGAACTTTCTTGTTATCATATTCAATCGATCGGACAGAGAAGCGCGAATGTCGTCGTCGGTAGGATGCTAATCGATCGTTCGTACAGATATGTCTGCAATTCGATGAGAATGAGATAGAGAGAGAGAGAGAGAGAGAGAGAGAGAGAGAGAGAGAGAGAGAGAGAGAGAGAGAGAGAGAGAGAGAGAGAGAGATGAATAGATAGATAGATGGATAGATAGATAGATAGAGAAAGAGTGAGAGGGACAAACGTCGAAGCATTATCCGGATCATTGCAGTTGCAATCGAGCGAATCCTCCTCGTTCTCATTATCGGTTGACATTTCTCTGTACTGTCGACTTGATCCGAGTTAAGTGTGACGGTTAATTAATGGATGATGATCATCGTTGACGATCTTGGCATTTGATTTAAATGAGACACGTGGAAACCTGTTACCATACATATGTGTATCGTATATATATGTGTGTGTGTCACGTATATATTATAAATTGTTATCTTATAAATACGATATGTCGATCGGAATGAATCCAGACGTTCTTTCCTTTTTATTCTTTCTTATTTTTTCTTTTTTTTCTTCAAAGACTCCTTAACAAAATTCGAGAGGTTTTCGTTGGAAAAATTTTACGGATAGAAAAGATAAAGGAGAAAAAAGAATATAAATCCAAATATCGATATTCCTCGTGTATAGGCAAATGTCGATCTATCGACGGTAAGACTCCCTCGCGAAAACTTTCGTTGAATTTATTATCGCATGGGAAAACTTCGGAAGGGATAAAAGTGAAATCTCTCGGGCACATGAACTCACCCCCCACCCTATTCCCCCATCTTTTCCCTAGCCGCCGTATAAATAGGACGGGTTAAGACTCTCTCTCTCTCTCTCTATCTCAGCCCTTCTACGAAGCCACCGGTGAGATTTATTATCGACCATCGGTGGTGTGTTTTGATACTTCTCACGTAATTCGTTACTTCATCAACTTTTTCGTGTTTTAATGAATTACACGATGAAGGATGGATTTTGGAAGTTTCCGTAACTTCAGACATACCTAGAGTACATAGAGCATATATATATATATATATATATGATCGTCGATCATAAAGTTATATATCCTTTTTTATTTATTTTTTCTTTTTTATATAGAAATTCCTGATATAATATTGAGAATTTCGGAATTTTATAAGGCAAAGGAACTTTTGGCATTTACTTCTTCTTCTTCTATTTCTATTTTTCTCACGTATGTGTGTGTGTGTGTATGTGTGAGAGTGAGAGTGAGAGAGAGAGAGAGTGATTTTTTTATCTTTTTTTTCTTTGGTTTTTTCTGAGTATGGAATAAGATACGCAACATACTCCGATCTCATGCACGATAATC
>OU427002.1:6053700-6086200 GCA_911387935.1 Dolichovespula saxonica | reverse complement strand
GTCTGTCTCTCTGTCTGTCTGTCTATTTATTTCTATTTCATTCGCATGCCTCTTCATATCGGGCGAATCGGAAAAAAAAGAGGAAAAAAATAATATTTATATTCGACTTTACACCGGCGAGATATCAGCTTTAGTTTCGATGGCAACGATATCTCGATGGTTTAACGGCGAAGCTAGATTTTATGTCTAGCTTTAAACGAATTACATGTATATAAACCATGAATAATATGTATGTATATATATATATATATATATATATATATATATATATATATATATATGAATATATAAGTTGAAATGTATTACTTTTATCAACTCTTTCGTTTGCGACTTTGTTAAAACGTTAAAAGAATGTTGAGTTAGTATAAAATAAGTACGTGTATATCAGTGACGGAGATTTCCTATCTACAATAATTTTCCTTTCGTTTTTCTTTTTCTTTTTCTTTTCTATCTTTTCGAGTATTTTAACGGGGAAATTAAAATCATGGACTTAAAAATATAATCTATGTGTTCTCTCTCTCCCTTTTTCTCTCTCCCGCTTTTTATCTATTTATCCTTCTATCTATCTTTCTCACTCGTTTACGTATCTAATATCTTTTATGCTTTTTTATTTCATTATTTATTTTTCCAAATCATCGTGCGGTATACATAATTAATTATCAAATTGAATTTATATATATATATATATATATATATATATATATATATATATATATATATATAAATGAGAGTGAAATTTTAATAATGTCGATAAGAAATATTGAAAAATAAAAAATGTATATATATGTATATATCGTTATAAAAATTTTCCAATTAACGAAATGAAAATATTACACTAAAATGAAGGGAAATTGTACGAACGTATTCGTAACGTCTGTATAATTATAATTTCTAATGAATACGTCTGAGAAGAAATATTTAAAAGAAAAAAAAAAAGGAAAAAAGAAAAAAGAAGAAAAAAAAGAATTTCGAATGAAGTCTATTGAATGCAAAGGTGACAGAGTGTGTGTGATGTATGCGAGCGCGCGTATGTGTGTGTGTTATCATTGTGGCTTCACGATAGAAGTTTCACGCGACGCGACATCGATCGAAAATTTGTCAATATTATTATCATCATCATTATTATTATTATTATTATTATTTCTTTTCTGTTTTTTGTTTTACTCTCTCGTTTTGTTCCACTTCTTTTTATTTTATCCATTCGTTTTCATCCGTTCGTTTTCTACATACGTTAAAGCGAACAATTTGTTTGACGGCTAAATAAATATACACGTACGTACATACATACATACATCATATCAATGTACATATATGTGTGTGATGTGTGTCTAAACGTGTATATATATGTGTGTGCGTGGGTGTGAGATTAACGTACTTATATTTATTTTATTTTGGTTTATAGAACGAACAAACACGGAGATTTGTATGACGTGTATAAAACCCATCGGACCGACCTCGATAATTGCGATGACTACCATTCTGTCCTGGGTATACATATGTCGTCGAGTACTACGGTCGTCGTACCGAAAGAAAACTCGCGTATACGAGATGAGCACGACATATCAACGTGAGTAATTACGCTGCTGCTGCTGCTGCCGCCGCCGCCGCCGCCGCCGCCGCCGCCGCGTTCTATTTGAGTAATTAGAAATAATTAGATATGCGACGAGGTGACTGCGAAAATAATACAAAACAAAACTAAAAAAAAAAGAATAAGAAATAAAACAAAACGAGCCCTGTAGTCTCTCAAGACTTTGTAATCTCTCTCTCTCTCTCTCTCTCTCTCTCTCTCTCTCTCTCTATTTTTATTTTTTTTATATTTCAGAGTATTTTTATTTCTAATATTTCTTCTTTGTTTTTTGTTATATTTCCATGCAGAAGTTAGATATCTGAATACATATATCTATATATATATATATATTTTTTTTTTCTCTCTCCTTTTAAAAAAAAAACTCTTGTTAATAGGAAAAGAGAGAGAAAGAGATAGAGAGAGAGAGAGAGGAAAGAAAAAACCCTTAAAATTCAACTCGCCCGTTGTTCTCTTTCGCATATCCCTTTTTTTTCGCATGATCGTGATAAAGGTAGTAACGTATATCGTTGATTATTCATTCGTATGCATTGCTTAATGTTTCGTTTGAAATTTGTTTTGCAGATTACGTAAAGCAGATAAACGAGGAGACATACGGCGATGGTGATGTACCAAATGCTATTATTCCTTCGAGCTTTCTAGGAAGAAAAAAACTGGACATTGAGACGCCAGGATGAGGATCGATCGATCGAACGAACGAACGAACGAATGAATGAATGAACGATCGATCGACCGAGAAATACACAGTCAACGATCTTCGATCATCAAAGGTGTGTTTTTATTATTATTTATTTTTTTTTTTTTTTTTTTACTACTGTTATCTTCGTTATAAATTTTTTTTTTACGTAGCAAAATAAAAGGAAAAATATTTTAATAATTTTAATAATTTAAAGTTTTAGTCGCATCAAACAAAAAAGTGAGATCCGTCCTGTCTGAACCGCAACGTGCCTTATTTACGACCAACACCAACCGGTCAAAAGACAATACACTTTGCGGAGACGAAGCACGCAGCCTGTTTGATTATTATTTTATATATATATATATTTTTTTTTCTTCATATATATATATAGAACATCTTTATCAACACACCGAGATCATAAATCATCGTAATATCGAAGAACGAGAAAGAAAAGTTGGAGAGAAGGAAAGAGTTTAAATGGTGGCCGAAAAAAGAAGAAAGAAATGTTATTACTGGAACGTTGCATCGTTTCTTGCGTTCGAGTGAGTATACGATATAATCGAAAATCGATTAGAGTACGTGTAAGGTTATGATAAAAATTTAATAGGATTAATATGATTGGTCGTCGAAGTTATGGAGTGAGACACATGCCAATTTTCGTTAGATATGTTTGATATTCTTGGTTGTTTTATGAATGATCGACCAGGAATCAAACATATTATTACGACGATTGGTAATAACAACGAAGTGTATCGCGTTTCTAAGAGCGTTATATGATATTTTATATTATCTCTCTTAGCGCATATGTAGTATATATATATATATATATATATATATATATATATGTATGTATTATATATTATATTTACATATGTAGTATACGTTTCTGTACATGTAAATAGGATAATATTACGCATATTTATTCGACGGAGTATTTGCATCATGATAAATTTATTTTTTTTTCTGTCTTTTTTTATTTTTTTTTCTTTTTATTTTTTTTTTTTATCTCAAATTTCTAACAGATACCAAGAAGGAAGATTTTAATTGCACGAATGAACGAGGAGGAGGAAGCACCATCTCGTTTTTACATAAGGGAATTAATTCAACGGGATTAATATATACAACACGATCTCGATCCCGATCTCGATCTCTAGATTTCTTCTGGATCTCTTCTAACGATCGTCCGTTACGATTGGTATTCCAATAAGACGATTTCAATTCATTCTACTGATCTGCGACAACCGCGCATTAACAGCCATCAACCCAAAACACCTTACCAACCTCTCCTTCGGCAAAAATGATCCTTCTCGTGAAAGTGGTCACCCGATCGCAGGACACTTTCGTTTGGAATTTTTTTTTCTTTATTACTCTTTTCTCTTTTTCCTCTTCTTTATGTATTCATTAATTTTTTTTTCTTTTCTTTTTTCTATTTAATACCTAAAAGATTACTTCGAATGCGTAAGATGATTTTATGCGTTTAAATTCACAATCGAAGAAAAATTCGAATAATTCTCGATCGTGTCAAAGCGTGAAAATTGGTGTCAGTCTTTTCTGTAAAAAAAAAAAAAGAAAAAAGAAAGGATTTATAAAACACGCACATTACATTATCAATTGATTTGTGTTTAGTAATTACAAAGATCTTTCTCTCTCTTTCTCTCTCTCTCTCTCTCTCTCTCTCTCTCTCTATATATATATATATATATATATATATATATATATATATATATATATATATATATATATATATATCTGTGTTTCTTTCAAATTGATGATTCTCGGTAAATATATTGAAACAATTCAACTATAAAATGATGTCCTTCGTGTTATGATTTTATTTACATTGATGTATAAAAGGCAGGCAAGATATATGAATTAAAAAAAAAATAATTGGAAATTAAAAGAAGAAAAATATAATATGTACTCTCTAATGGTGCAGGTTCGAGAGATTATTTCAAACCTTTACGTTATATGTGTATATATATATATATATATATATATATATATATATATATATATACGTAATACATACATATATACACACAAACACACACACACACACATACACTTATTTATTTAATATTTATACATCTTTCTGCAAAGTGTCCTTAGATAGTAATAACACGTGCTTTCGATTTTAGCCTTATTACGTTGTAAGATAGTCTAATTATAATAGTGTAGTATAGGATATTTGTTGAGAGAGAGAGAGAGAAAGAGAGAGAGAAAGTTTATAAAAAAAGAAAAAGAAAAAAAAAGGAAGAAAGAAAAACAAGTGTACTCCACATTGTTAACTGGTACCACCATTGTAATTTTTCTTTTTCTTTCTTTCTTTCTTTTTTTCTTATTCTTCTTTGTTATTGTTCTTAACATACACAGTGGTACGTAGAGCTTTAAGAACGTAAAAGAGTTATGTAGTATATTTAAGAATAATGGTGCTATAAATGTTGTAGTGTTTTACTTTTTAAAAACATTTATTTTTACACATTTGAATTATAATGATGACGATGACGACGAAGATTATTGTGTTCATCATCTGTTACCATTGTCGTCGTGTAGTGAACTATTAAATAGACATTATCGACGTTGAAACGTTGTGTTTTCATTGTAACATATGAGATAAGGCGAGTCAACGGTTAATTTGAAATACACATAATGAGTACATTGCATTAAGTTCGAAAGTCGAACGATAAAAAATTGTAAAAGCGATGTTCGACGTAACTCGTATATTTTTTTTATGTGAGAATAAAAGAAAAGAAAAAAGAGAAAAACATTTATACAAAAAAAAAAATTATATCTCGATTTTTGTGTCCCGAGATAAAAAAGAAAAAAAGAGGAAATATTGTATCAACGATTATGTAAAGAAAATAAAAACAGTTTTTCTTTTGCACGAAAGAAACGTTTCCGTTGTATAAAAAAAAAAAAAAACCAAACGCCCAAAAAAATTAATACCAGACCAGTTCCTTCACGAACGTATAAATTTTTTCCATTTTTCTTTTTTCTTTTTTCTTTTTTCTTTTTTATTCCCTTTGTTCTCAATTCAGTCACAAATTTAACAAGAATTAAATATACACGAAGTCCGTGTAAATTTGAACGACGTTTGAAATTCAACGATTGAAATTGAGAACGAATGAAATATTTCTTTTCTTTTCTTTTTTGGAAATGATAATATTGATGATTCGTTGACAATACAAAACAAAAAATAAATTCATTAGCAATCCGACATTGTTATTAATTTAATTACGCGATATTTAAATCATAAAAGTTAATACACGGAGAGTATTATGTATATATTTGGCAATGTGTAATGCCATCCTCCGTTAATAAAGCCGATAGCCCTTATTAGTCATATTGTCCCTATTGGTGATGGTAGAAGAAGAAAATGGTTTATGAACGGTTACAAGGTTCAAGTATACGACGACACGACGACGCTTATATCTTTACATTACCATTCCTTTGTTATCTCGTTTATGCTTGAACCATCATTATCACGGAGCAAGCTGAGCCGATAACAACTCTACTACCCAAAGCATTAATGCTGAGAAAGTGCTGCCACTTAAAGTGCCGTTACTTGTACATACGTCCGTTAGTCTACTACGGAGCTCCAATCCTGCCTGCCAACGTGCTCGTCGTCTGTTTAGTACGTATTAAACATTAGAATGCATTAACTAACATAAGTGGGTCTCGAATAATATTATAACATTAAAAATATAATTATATTAATATTTTATACTGATAGTGAGTAATGTTGAAAAATTTTATTTCATTAATTATCATCTAATTAATATTTTTTTAACACAATATAAGCGACCTTTATATATATATATATATATATATATATATATATATATATATGTGCGTTTGTGTGTATATATTTCCTGTGTGTATACATATTCTTGTTATATATCGGATTGGCCAATAAGTGATGTCAAAATTTATCGATATGAAAAAAAAGAAAAGAAAAACAGACAGTATTAGCGTTGTACATTCAGATCGAAGTGTTTAATTAAAAAGTGCTTTAGAAGCGAAAAAAAGAAAATGCTACGCATAGTGTTTAATTTGTTTGGTGTATATATATATGTATAAAAAAAACTTTTTTCTTTTTCTTTTTCTTTTATATGAAATAATGAAAGCTTGCAATGATAAATATCGATAGTTTTATTTATACCTTTGGATATGTATAATTTTATATTTATTAAGATACATGGTACTGAAATACAATAGTGTCTGGTATCTTTTTGTACATATATATTTTATATATATATATATATATATATATATATATATATATATATATAAAATATCGTATATTTTTTTTTCAATAATAAAACAAGAAAATTCGTGTTATTTATTCAAATGTAAATCATCAAAAATTATTTATTGTGCTAATCTGAGTAAATAGGAGAAGTTGATATTTTTTTCATGTGAAACCGCATTAGATTTGTGTATTTGTATTGGGAATTTAAAAAGGAAAAGAAACAAAATAAAATAAAATGAAATAAAATTGGATGTCGCGAACTGTCGACCGTAATATCTCACGCAACAAGTGATTCGTTTAACCATTTCTGCACGATACGATCCAAAAGGGATGTTTAAAGCTATGACCGTCATCGTACAAACATTTTATCGAATGTTGTGGAACTCGTATTTTTCTATTTCATAATTCGATATATCAACCTTTTTCTTTCCCCCTCATCTTTAACTAAAATTCATTCAAATATCTTATGTATATGCATATATATAGTATAAATTTTCTTTATGTATTTTCATACTGGTAGATACGTGGACACATTCGTTTATATAGGGTGAATCAAAAGTTCTCAATTTTTTGTTTGCTTATTTTTCTTGTTATAGAATATAAAACTAAAGGACTTGCTTGTAAAGTTGCAAACTAATTACTTTAAACCTATAGTGTTTACGAAGAAAGAGTAATTGATAATTGTTTTTCGGTCGTTATTAAAAAAATAAAATAAAATAAAATAAAATACAGGATGTATCAGAACCCCCTAAGTGATTTATAATTATCAATTACTCTTTCTTCGTAAACACTATAGGTTTAAAGTAATTAGTTTATATGTATAATTAAAAAATTATATTATTAGTGTGTCGGTGATTTGATTATCGTACATATTAGGTAAGTTTTACTTCGCGTTTAATGATGTGTTATTAAGTTTAAAATATAATTAAAGATAATTCAAATGGAATATTCGAACATCTTTTTTCTTTTTTTTTTTTTAACTTGCTATCCAAACAACAATATCTTCGTTTTACTTAGTTATATCTTTTAGTTATGTAAAAGAGAGCGATGAATAAATGAGATTAATTATCATTCGGGATAAATATATACTTAACAATTTATTTCAACAATTATTGATTATAAAAATTATTTACATATTAATTGTTAAAATATTTTTTTTTTTCAAAAATCTTGAATAAACGACATATGCATATATATAAATATATCAATATATAAGGAGATACATACACATACACACACATATATATATATATATATATATTTATACAACAATTTATTTTAACAATTGTTGATTATAAAAATTATTTATATATTGTTAAAATATTATTTTATATTTAAAAAAAAATCTTGAATAATCGACACGCACATACATGAATATAACAATATGTAGAGATACATATATATATATATATATACATACAATCTATAGAAAGAGATACTACACGTACACATGTATAAGGAGAGCCGGTCGCGAATCGCGATGCTCTCGTGAAAACATGTTTGACCGCATAATTATTGCGACTGTCTTATTTTACTTTGAGACGTTCTGTTCATTCGATTCGTGGTGCCGGTTTTCAGTCGAATTCTGCCGAGGAACATCGTGCCCATCGTGAAGAAGTATGGATGCGATGAAGACCGGCTGGTTCAGCGAGATAAACGACTTTTGGCCTGGCGTATCGCTCTCCCTCGAACTTGAGAATACGTTGCATCGAGAAAAATCGAAATACCAGGACGTTCTGGTGGTGCAAACGTTAGTGTGAAAAAATTTTTTTTCTCTTGGTTTTGGAAGGCCGGTGGGAGAAGTTGGGGAGATAACTACGGGAAGAGTAAGTGCGTGGTGCGGGTAGAGTGGGGCGGGGGAAAGAGGTCGAAGGTGAAGGGAATGAGCGCGGGGAGGGGACATGGAGGAAAGGGCAGGCAAAAGGAATAGATTATATACCGAGAGTCAAATTTTGATCAATAAAATTATAAGCAGTAACGCGTTCGGCATTTTTGAGTTCTTTGTTTATGATATGTGCAGTGCATATAGTGATGTATTTTGTAACGACGAGACATATTTTATTAACATTCACGTTTGTGTTACGTAATATATATATTAATATTTTGTAATTTTGGAGGCATACAACATTAACGTCGACATTATTTCGGATATCTGAAAACTCTTCGATTTTCACGGTGATATTCTAATTCAATGTGTTTCTGTCTAGAGAAGAAAAAAAAAAGAAACAAAAAAATAATTAATAATCATGATTGGTAGTACTCTACTCGCCCCCGTCCAACCATATTTTTGTCAAAAATGACAAAAATATTTTCACACGTTGTTACGCATCCGTTGATAATATTTTTTTTTCTTTACTTATTCATTGTTTTTTTTTCTTTTTTTTTTAATTTTTACACAGAAAAACCTATGGGAAGGCTTTGATACTCGATGGCATTATTCAGTGTACGGAAAAGGATGAATTCGCTTATCAAGAGATGATAGCATTTTTGCCATTATGCAGTCATCCTAATCCGAAGAATGTGAGTTTTTTTCCCTTGCTTTTCTTCTCTCCCTCTCTCTCTTTTTTTTTGCTTTTTTTCTCTCTTTTTTTTTTCTGACGCTCGAATCTCTTTCGTAATAAGTTCATTAAATAACTTTGATACAAGCATATATATATATATATATAGAATGTCCAAAAAGCATGGGACTAAACTTATACTACATATTATCGAGATCAAACGGACGAAAGAAAGTTTACATAAACTTATGTCCGTAAATACTTCATTGAAAAGATATATACGCTTTTAAAGATATTCATGATTCATTTTTATTTTTTTTTTCTTTTTTCTTTTATCCAACGAACAATAACCAGTAACGTTTGAATAGGTTTTAATAGTAGGCGGTGGTGACGGTGGAGTGGCACGTGAGGTTGCGAAACATCCTGACGTCGAAAGAATCGTACAAGTTGAGATCGATTCGACGGTGCTCGAAGTGTCGAAAAAATATTTACCGTTTATGGGGGTTGGCCTGAATAATCCAAAGGTCACGTTAAACGTCGGCGACGGATTCGAATTTATGAAGCAACACACGAAAGAATTCGACGTTATCATTACTGACAGCAGCGATCCGATTGGTACGCGCATTATGTTGTAGATAAATATAGATCCTGTTTTTTTTCTTTCTTTTCTTTTTTTGTTCTTTTTCTTTCTTCCTCTTTACGTATTATCTCATTCAAATTGCATAATGTCCAGGTCCGGCTGAGTGTCTCTTTCAAGAATCGTATTTTAATTTAATGAAGACGGCGTTGAAACCAGGCGGTATCGTTTGTAGTCAGGCCGGTACGGCGTGGATGAACTTGGATCACGTGGTAAAAACATTTCAACATTGCAAATCTTCCTTTGTGGTCGTTGATTATGGTATCACGTCTGTACCGTCCTATCCAACCGGACAAATAGGTTTCGTATTGGGTGGACTTTCTACGGTAGGTTTTTCCTTTAATAAATCGTTAAATCTAAATGGAGTATAATATACTGTTGTAATGTTTACTTTTTAAGGAGACCAATTTCAAGGTACCGAAGAGAAAATTCAAGGACGAGGAATTGGATAATATGAATTTAAGGTATTACAGTACTGAAGTACACAACGCAGCGTTCGTATTGCCGAGGTTCGTAGAAAAGGCATTGAAATCTCACAGGACAACGTGAAAAGGATATCCATTTTTGACTTATTTTTCTTTTTTTTCTATTACCGACGAAATTATTTTCTCTCTTTCTCCCTCTCTCTTTCTCTGCTATTTTCTCTTCTTTTCTTTTTTCTTTAATTTTATCATCGATGTAATTTTTTTTATCTTCTTACGACTCCAATGACGATAATGACATAGACGAAGAAACAAAGAGAAGAATAAAAGAAACACAAAAAGAAAATATCATTAATTATCGAATCTTATCGATGTGATGTATATATATATATATATATATATATATGCTATAAGTTTGTAAGAAAAAAGAGAAAAAAATAATATAAAAAAGAAAAAGATATTTAACTTGTATAATTCTCCCTTCGTTTAATTAACAAATGCGTAATGTTTAAAAGTCCTCTTTATTATAGAAACGTAAGTTCATTTATTTCCATTTATGAAAAAATGCTATATTTTAAACATCTTGTATATAATCTAGATTCTCAAAATAATGCATTGTCGCAATAATACAAGCCATCGTTCTCTTGTGCGTACACGTGAACACACACGCATACACACAAATACGCGCGCGAGTACACATACACACATATGTAAATATATATATGGTTGAATTAGTCATTGTTATGGTTGCTATATTATGGCACTCTCCCACATATTTATATAATGTATACCAATGTATTAATGTCACCTTTGATCTTTTCGATATCTGGCATCGTCAGGGACATTTATTTTGTTTTAGGAGAGTCTCGTCTTAGCTATTTCTCAATAGAGATATTTTTTTTCTGTCATGTTGTAAAAACAAACAAAATATATATATACATATATATATATATATATATATATATATATATATATATATATATATATATATATACGTATATTTATCATAATTATCGAACATTGTATCAAACTCTTGAACTTTTTCGTAAAAACCGATAGAGTTCCGTATATCTGTACGTGAAACATTGTATAAATTAAATATTAGCCATAGTCATCAAGTTTCAATACATACACACATACACACAAGCACACACTCTCTCTCTCTTTCACTATTATTCAGACAATGTTAGCGTAACATTTTTCTTTCTTTTTTTTCCTTTTTCTTTATTTTAATTCTCGTTTAAAAAAAAAACCTGTAACTATTATTTACACATACATAGATTATTATTGTATTACGAAAGACTAATAATTGCACTAATCGATCATTAAAGCGATCTCATTTATAATAATATATATATGTATCTCTCTCTTTCTCTCTCCTCTCTCTCTCTCTCTCTTACAAGAATTTAATCTTAATTTATCTACATAACTCAAGAGATAATATTTAACGATGATAAACAAATTGCAAGAGAAACATATAATATATGACAGAGTGGTCCATCTAACTGAAATTCCTCCGATAAGGATTATTTAATTATGTAAAATAGTAATTCCAAAAGCAGAAAGAAAAAAAAAGAAAAAAGTTTCAAATGTATGTTATACGATGTATATTATTCGAACGGAGTAAATGTAATATGTCTGTCATTAAAATTTTGTTACGATTATTATTATTATTATAACTTTTGTGCTTTAGTTATCTTCATGTTTCATATGGAATTCTAATTTTTTTTCTTTTTCTATTTTAACAAATACAAAAAAGAGAAAAGAATAATTATGGATAACAGTATATATATATATGTATATATATATATATATAGTATGTATATATATATATATATATATATATATATATATATATATATATATATATATATATATATATATATATATATATATTAAGGGTTGATCTATGATAAGCAAAGCACTGTGAATGAAGAATATGATTTGTGTTAAATTGAAAAATTAAAAAAAGAAAATAAAAAAGAAAAAAAAACGGAAAATGTTACGTGCAGACAACGAGAGCGTGAATCCACGCTTCTTAAAAAAATGAATAAAATAATATTGATATGTTGCGCTTCTTGTTAATTCGTTCTTCTAACGATATTATATTAAAAGCTAAAGATAAAATTAAAATATAAAAAAATTAAAATAAAGCTAAAAGAAATAGGCGATTACTAAAAAAGAAAAAAAAATTAAATAAAATAAAATAAAAATGAAAAAAAGAATCTTTCCTAATATCTTTTCTAATAGTAATAATAATAATAATAATAATAATAATAATAATAATAATAATAATAATAATAATAATAATAATAATAATAATAATAATAATAATAATAATAATAATAATAATAATAATAATAATAATAATAATAATAATAATAATAATAATAATAATAATAATAATAATAATAATAATAATAATAATAATAGCTTATTTACTTAATTATAGTCAATGTTATTTGCAACAATTATTTGCAATTACATATACAAGACTAATAATAATAATGATAATATTAATAATAATAATAATAATAATAATAATAATAATAATAATAATAATATAATAATAATAATAATAACAATATTAATATTCATATTAATAATAATAATAAAAGCACACGCATTAATCTTTTATTTAAGGACACTTTTCGTTATCGTTTAAAAATTCAATCAATGGATATGACAGTATGTTTCCTTTCAAAAGGCAAAAAAAAATGATTTAACCCGATAAAGAGAAAGGCAAATATACAAAAAAAAATAACGGAGAAGCATCACCCCCTGAAATATTTGAAATAATATATCACGATCGTATGTACAACACGCATCATACATTTTCTTTCTTACGAAGCTTACGAACTTTAGCTCTTTTTTTTATTGGTTAATAAAATTCGGTTATCCACAAAAAAAAAGAAGAAATATATATGTATGTCTGAGAAAGAAAAATGACGATTTCGTTTGTAAAGGAAATACACATGCACGCACGTTCATTATCCTCCGCCCTCGCACATTTCTTATTGGTTTAAACTCGCCTACGCACTGTGTTTGTTATGCGTCAGAACAGTGAATTCAATCGGCCAAGCAACGCGAGTGAAATAAATATTTCTATTCTCGATTATATTTATTTCAATATCATTAATTTTTTATTTTCACTCTCTCTTTTCACTGTGCCCAATAAAAATACGTTCTTTCATCAGACGCATTAATCGTTCATCGATATAACAAAAAAAGTGGTTCGGTTGATAAAAAAAAAAAAAAATGAAATAAAATAAAACAATAATAATAATAAGAAGAAGATAAAATAAATCTACGAGCAATCGTAGATATCTTACGCAAGTCTCGAAATCTTTCAATTTGACGTTAGAGGTTTCGCAAGAGTGATGCTTCCGACAAGAAAAAAAAAAAGGAATAAAAACAAAATAAAATAAAATAAAAAATTGACGGAATGAACGTAGACGAGGCAGAATGAATTTCGTCGGTAAAATATCTATCCGATTGATTACATCGATAAAACTTTGTTAATACTCCTCACAAGACAATTATACGATATTAAACGCGTGATCGGTTATAAACGATTGGTCTGATCTTTCCTTTGCTTCCCTTATTTTTTCTTCACGGATTGAAATTTGGTTACAAAAAAAAAAAAAAAAGAAAGAAATGATGATAAAAAAACATCAAACTTGAATACACGGCGTTTGTAAATAAGTCGATATCTATCTCGACGTTGAAAAAAAAAAAAAAAGAAAAAACAAACAAACAAAAATTGGATGCCTCTTCGCCCTTCCTCCCTGCCCCTACCCGAACCCGTTGTTCGCGTTACATTTGCACGACATAATTCTTGTCGAACGTGCGAGTACACTTTTCGTATGTCATTTCGCGTTCCTGTATGTAAGACAACGAGGAACCCTTGTATTTGGCCTGCCTTATGGCGGTTAATCTGCCCCTTGCTTCCTCGAGTTCACGTTCGATACGCAATACCTCGGATCTGGCATTGATCTCCTGCGCGATACCACCGACCATTCTACGATTTAATATCAACGAACGATCCTCCTCCTGTTGGATCGCCTGTTGCGCAGCCCTTACGAGATTATCCGTTGCACGTTTAACCGCATTACCGGCGGCTTGCAAACGTTTCGTACTATCACTGTCGGGATCTGCCTTGACCTTGCATGCGACCAAAAGTTGAGCCGTGCTACTGGCAACCTGTTTGGCGCTTGAGATTAATTTCTCTTCGGAACTTACGCCCTGTACCAAAGCGTTAGCTGATTCAACCAAACTATGAGTAGCCGCCGCTACCATCCTTGCCGCCGATATCAATCCTTCTGACCATTGACCATCGTCCGAGCTGGTTAATGGTGTTCGGGACACCTTACCGGTTGCGATTAATTCTCTTTGGGCGGCGCTGGCCGCCTTTATCAAAGCCGAGGTAGCAGCGGCGATTGATTTCGCCGCTTCTAATATCATATCGTCGAAATTCATATCTTCGTTGGCCTCCTAAAACAAGAAAATATATATATATGTATAAAGAAAAAAGATGTATACGAATATAAATTAGAATTGTGTCTATAACTAGTATTGTACCTATACATTATTTATATATTATGATATCGTATAGTATTATAGTATTATTTCATATATAATTATATAAAATTATACACACACATATATATATATATATATATATATATATATATATATATATATATAGTGACTCACGAAAGTATTTGAATACTTGCCATGAACTTTATTAATTATTAATACTTTATTAATTATAATAAGTATATCGTAGAACATTTACCGACATATTATTAACATTGGATGGAGGTATGACTCTCTAGATTATATAGGTATAGTTTGAAGCAAATCGAAATATATATATATATATATATATATATATATATATATATAGAATAGTTATGATTGAATTAATTTGAAAGCTTCATTGAAATGAAGCTTAATTGTCATTTAGCGAGGTAAGATAAAAATGGGATAATATTTAAAATCGTAGAACGTACCTGAATGCTTCTTCTTGGTCTAAGGCTCGCCAGCTTCTTCGCGGCAGCGTCGATACTGGCAGCTGCACCCAACAGTTCGTTTTCAGCTATTACGGTTGGATCGTCGGGATCTACCCAGTCGTTTCCTTTCAATAACTCAGCGACGGCCACCAATTCCGTAACGCTTTGGGCGATTTTCCGTGATATTGGCGGTAGTGTATGCTTGGCGTCGCCCGATCTAGACGCTATCTGAAGTATAGCCTGAAGGAGCTCTCTGTAGTTCATAGCAACGTCATGGCCCGCTTGTAAAGTTCTGTCCCTTAGCTCGGCCGTTTCCGCACAGTTGTAGGCGGCTCCCTTGCAAATCATCAGCATGTCGCTTATCGACTTCCTGCCCATATTCGCAGCGGCTATGATGTCGTCTTGTTTACAACTGTTACCAGCGGCCACCGCTTTCGCCGTTGATATCGTTATACTCTTGGTACAACGTACCAATTCCTCGGGGGTAACGCTGCTCCTTTGACCCTCCGACGTCGTACTCAGTGCACGAATTTCCTGTGCTATTGCTTCGATCGTAGATTCCAAGGCACGGGTACCGCGCGTGTGCTCATCCTCAACTGCCTTGACGGTTTTAAGCAACGACGTCACGTTCGTCACCATCACCTAAGGATCGAGATTTATAAGATAAAAATTGGTGGCATGAGTTTAAACGAGGGATATATATAAATATACATATACATACATACATACATACATATATATATATATATGTTTTGGCAATGGGTAAAAAAAATATCTCACTACAGCTTACGTTAAATCTAACCGAGTTAATCAAACTTCCTTAAGGTGTCAATTTCTACGGCAATATAAAAAAAGGGATCAAAGAAAAGCGAGCGGTAATAAAATAAGTCGTGTGATATGATATACGATGTGATATGATATGATATGATATGATATATGGATTTGATTTGTTTTTATGCGATGTGATTTGTTAGGGCAATGAAAAGAGCCGGGCTTTTTTGCGTTAGTCAGTTGTTGCTCAAAGTACGAGTCGAGAATATTTAGGTTTTTATTAATTTGTGCATATATATATATATATATATATATATATATATTTATATACATACATACATATATATATATATATATTTATTTATTTATTTATATATATAATTATTTCTTTTTATATCGTTCGTTTTTTTTATTATTACTATTTCTGACTTTTTAATTCTTTTTTTAAGCTTTTTAATCGAGATGCCAACACAGCTCGCGGAGAAATCTGATTAAAAGATATTCGTCAGTGAGATTGCCTGAAGCGTACACACTGCTTATGATTATTACGATGTACATACCCAGTGTTGAGTCACGGAAAGACACGTCTGAGAAGTATCTAACGGTCGTTTAAAAATAAAAAAATAAAAAAAAAATAATAATGATAATAATAAAAAATAAGAAAGTGGAAAGTATAATCGTTCTTCTTGGATTCTTGCGGAATGGATAAGATTCTATTACAGAAAACAGGTACAAAAGTATTCAAAACGATTTTTGTTTATATCATATTATAGAATATACTAATTCTTTATACGTATTCTCTATATACGCAAATGAAATTTTAGCGGCAATATATATATATATATATATATATATATATATATATATATATATATAAATATATCTGATATAACATAGTTATTTTTCTTTTCGATAATATAAATTTGACGTTAAACAAAAATGATAACTGATGCGGTGAGAGAGATAGCTTGTATCGTCCTAATTATTTTTAGCATCCATTAAAACAATTCAAATGATTTGACGACGATGGTCATGTTATTCGCCAGAAAATTTAAATGCAGAGAAAACAACGGTCAGTCAGTCTTATCTTTTGTTCTTGATTATTCAATTCTCTATTATCTTGTATCACATTTCCAAGCTGTGTCCTAAAGTCGGTGATTATCTCTTTCTCTCTCTCTTTTCTTCTCTCTGTCCCTTTTTTTCCTTTTCTTTTTCAAATTTTAATCAGTGGAAACAAACGTGACGTACGCATGTCAACTTGAAACGGAATAACTACGAGCAGAGTCCATATTATTTTCCGGTGTCTCGACGAATACCCCACTTCCGTTTTCTATTTTTACTCTTTTTTTTGTTAGTTTCTATTTTTTTTTTTTTT
The DNA here is from genome assembly GCA_911387935.1 of Dolichovespula saxonica. Classification (NCBI taxonomy): domain Eukaryota; kingdom Metazoa; phylum Arthropoda; class Insecta; order Hymenoptera; family Vespidae; genus Dolichovespula; species Dolichovespula saxonica. Next base: position 6,068,966 of record OU427002.1, on the reverse strand, counting down.
TTTGTAATCTTTTTCTTTTCGTTTATTTTTATTTTTATTGTATTTTTTTTTTTTTTTCATTTATCATTCTTCGCACGTCTAACGAGGACTAATACCATTCTCTACGTGATAATAATATAAACGTGGCTCGTGCGCGCGTAATTTACGTTACTACATTAGTAAAACTAAATCGGAGGTTGGTTGAGCCGGTTGATTGCTCTCGGAGACGGATAGCAGGCGTATCAGTTCCTCTTCTTGGTCGGACACGAACCAATCGGAATCCGAACCGCCGAAGTCGCTCAGAGGCACGAATTGTTGCTGCAGCTGTTGTTCTAAGACCTAGCCAGATACGCCCAGACCAAAAGTCGTGAATGAAACGTCTTTATCAAAGTCCACCGTACGTATAATTGTGACATAAAAATACTTATGGTTAACTATATGCACGGGACTAGGGATTATTTATAAATCCCTTTTATTAAAACAAACAAAAAAAAAAAAAAAAGAAGAAGAAAATGATGAAGAAGAAGAAGAAGAAGAAGAGGAGGAGGAGAAAAAAAAAGAAAAGAAAAAGAAGAAGAAAAAGCGATTAGATTGTTGTACCATCTTTCGAGCTGAGAGAAAAATAAGTACATAACGCGCGTACGTTTATTGAGAGAGAGAAAAAAAATAAAACGCAAAAAATAAAAAAATAAATAAATAAATAAATAAATAAATAAATAAATAAATAAACAGCTAGCCAAACACTTCTATTGTATATGTCACACACATCAAATATACAAATATATATATATATATATAAATATATATAGACAAAGATACGACGGTGAATGATACTTCAAGGTGGACTTTAATGGCGTTCCTACAGAATTTTTGGTCGAGACGAATTCTTATTGTTTCTATTGTTTTTCTTTCTTTCTTTTTTTTTGTCAGGGCTTCTTTTCATTACTCTCTTTTTTTTCTTTTTTATGATATAACCGAGAGAGTTGCATAGAGATTTTGGAGATGATAGATCGATGAAAATATTGTTTGAATTAGTTAGACATGAGATGATGAAAAAGAAATACGTGTAAAGTGATGTCAATTAAAGTCCACCCCAAAAATTGTAAGGAAACGTGGTAAAAAGCATTTTCGTAAGAGAGAGAGAGAGAGAGAGAGAGAGAGAGAGAGAGAGAGAGAGAGAGAGAGAGAGAGAGAGAGAGAGAGAGAGAGAGAGAGAGAAAGAAAGAGAAAGAGAAAGAGAGAGAGAGAGAGAGAGCATAAAAAGATTAGTTAAAGAGACACATCGATTAAAATGAATGTATTGTGCGTTAATTCTATTGAGGGAAAAGAAAAAATGAAAAAAAAAATAAATAAATAAAATAAAATAAATAAATAAAAAACATCGACGTACGCAATTGCAATTAGTTCAAACGCCTTGCGACTTAACGTGGTTGGTTAGGCTCGTTGCTAGGGGGTTGCTCCCTCTACTACCCGTGTTGTTAGATTCAACCACACGCCAATCACGTGCCAGATTAAACGTGTATTCGATAATCGATCATTGTTTTTAGTCACTTTCTATCCTACATTGTTTACAATGCTCCGCTATATCCTTTTGTTTGTTTCCTCCCCCCCCGTCCCCTCCCCATTCCCGCAAAATAATCGCTAATACGTTTCGTTAGATTAGATGCGTCTCGGTCCTCGATAAAGCTGCAGCTTAGAGCGGGTTAACGTAGAAAAAAAAAAAAAAAAGAAAATAGGAGAAAAAGGGAGGGGAAAAAAAAAAGAAAGAAGACAAGCGAGAACACGAAGTTCACCAGTCCTCGAACTTCTCACTCTTCCATTAGATCAATCGTTATAGTCACAAACATAACGACCAGGGGATTGGGGTAGGGTGGCGTTGGGGTTGGGGTTGGATTGTCAGGACGTGTGCGTCGATGTCAAGTGGATGAATGGAGCGGGTGGGTGGGGTGGCGCGGGTTTGGGACGGAAGAAAGGACAAAGTTCGTTTTTTTTGTTTTTACTTTTCGTTTCCCATTCACGTTCTCTTACCTTCGCCGAATCCTTCAAATGTGCCATGCTGGGATCGTTGATGGGTTTGCCGCTTGCGGCTTTGGTTGCGTGTATTAGATCGCCTAAAGCTGAGGCGACATCTTTGACAGCGTTGATAAGCATGACCTGTGCCTCGGGATTTTGGCTACCAAGACTGGCGGCACCGTATTTAACAACCTCGGCGAGTTGTACGATCGTCGAGACGGCATTTTGCGCGGCCACGGCCAATTGTTCCTGCGACGAGGCAGCGCCCGCCACCAATGTCTTCGTATCCTCAACCAAGGCTTTGGCGGTCTTCAATATGTTCTCCCGATGATCGGCGAAGGTGTCTCCCTCGTTCTCGGCATGCAATGTGCCGGCGGTAGCGAACATGATCGTTGTGTCAAGGTCACCGATAATACCGGACACCGTACTGGCGGCATTAATGCAGGCCTGCGTACCACGCGAACCAGCTTGCAAAGCGGCCAATACCTGCGACACCTTCTCCGTAACGATCTTGCTGTGCTCGGCAACCTCCCGTTGCGTGTACACGTCGCCGAGCGACATTTGACAGGTTCCAGCTGCTCGCACTATGTCGATACAGGTCTGTCCGAGTTCTTGAACGCCGGTTCTCAATCTAGTCGAAACGTCGGCGTTCGAGGCGGCGGCCGATGCACCCGATGTATCCCGCGCAAGTTGCGTATATTTGTGGGATATATCTACGGCGAGTGGTCCCAATCTGGCCACGTCCGTACTGGATTTCGTCGACTGTCGAAGAAAAAGAAAAAAAAGAAAAAAAGAAAAGAAAAAAACGTATTTTAGAGATCAGATAATCTTACGGTTATAGCGATGATGGAACGTGCATTAAATCGTTAATAAATTTTGTACGACATATCGAATAAATAACGATTACGTTACTTACCATTTCCTGTGCGAGTCGTGCGATTTCTTTTGCCGCCTCGACCATTCTAGTTTGATAATCGACGTAAGAATCGACCGTATCGATCGTTGACATTCTATGATCCTCCAGTCTGACCATGGCCCGTGAGATAGTATCGATCAAGCCTGTAACAATTCCGTTAGACGTTGATATCGTTTCCAACGTGTTTTGTAACTCGTGTAACGCGTCCTTCATAGATTCGACGGTTTCGTCGACCTCGGCGTGAAGCGATGTTGCGTTAGGATTTCCCCCGGATTCCTTGGTAACGTATATCAATTGTAAGGCCGATTCTGCCACCGTTTTGGTCTGATCTAGCAATACCATTTGTTGTTTCGAATGTACCATATTGGATGCCGCACCGATCGCGCACGATACCAGGGGCTCAGAATAAAGCGCAACTTGATTGACGGAATGACCGACATTTTCGGCCTCGTATTTCGCGGCGTTACGCAAAGGTTCCAATTTTTCGCGCAATTCGCTCGCGCTACTTTCCATTTGATCGGTGAAACCTTGTACGGTGTTGTCGCGCCTGGGTACCAGGGCCTGTGATACGGCACTGAGCGAGGCCGTATCCAATTCGCGTATTCTAGCCGATAGCTTTTCTATCGCTGCCTCGCATTCCTTCTGTCCCGGTGCTTTGTCGCGTATCGAAGCGACCAACGACTTGATCGAGTCGCTCACGTTTTTGCTATTGTTGGCTAACAGCTGCCAGGTCGGCGGATCTTTCGGTGATATGGCCAAACTTTTCGCAACCTGTACCATCGCACAGGAACCACCGATAATCGCTTTACCGGCGCTCGTTATAGGTTCTTGGGCAGCCCTAGCGGCCACGGATATTTTAGCCGGTTGACTAGCAAATTCCGGCGAGCTCGCGAACGTGCATAGATTGTCGACCGCCTCCAAAAGTGGTTTCGTTGCTTCCGCACATTTTTCACGATTTATCTCGGAATAGTTCTGATCCAGTGCCTTTATTTCCTTGACCAGGGAAGCGGTTGAATTGGCTACGTCCTTTGCCGATTGGACGAAGTGACGTTTGGCAACTGGGTTACTGGTTTTACTTGATGCTTGACGGCAAGCATTGCACAGTGCACTCGTATGCTTGGCTATCATCGTAGCAGCCGAAAGTACCTGCTGTTGTGTACTAGTCGGATTACCGAGACTCTGACAACCGGTGTGAATGGCCTGTGCGGCCCTTAGGAATTGTGCTTGATCTACAAGGCCAGGTTTTCCGGCTACCGACGTGGGATCGCTAACCCCGACCAGATAAGCAGCTTGAGCAGCGGCCTCGATTAATCCGCAAATCGACGATGACACTCCCCTAACGGCTACTGAGAATTGTTCGTGTTCCGATTTCTTCGCGTGATTTGCAATACCAGTCATACCGTCCCCGAGACTTTTACTCTTTTCCATGACGATTTCCAAACACTCGAAGTACGACGCATCGGAAATCGGCTCGCTAGGATTATCCAATAGCGATGCCATCGATTGGATATTCCTTATGGCGTTGTCGCATTCATTTTGTCCCGGTGCTGCGGACGTACAAACGTCGACCAAATAATTAATGGAATCTGTTACTGCGCGTGCAGCGGCTGATAACTGATTCTTGGCATTTGGCGCGCTAGGATCGGCGGCTACTGATTTCGCCGTTGTCAGAAGTTTGCCGGACGTCATGCTAACATTTTTCAAGGAGACAACCATTTGGCTTCTGGTTTCTATGGTCGTCTGACTTGCCATTTCCATACCGACCCCCAACAGATCTCCGAAAGCATTTGAAAATTGTTTCGAAGAACTTGCCAGTTGTACGGGCGAACGAACCGAAGAGACGACGTTCGAAGATGCGTCGTTCAAGTTGGCAGCCGCATTGTTAAGGTCACTTTGCAATTGTCTGTAAAAAATAAAAAAAGAAAAAAAAAATAACATAAATGTCAGGAATATACTCTGCCATACCGTCTAGTTTACCTGAAACTTGTGTGTTTAGCTGAGCATAACAATTCGAAGTTAGATAATAAAGTAGAACGAGAACAGTACTAATTATTAGTAAACTTAAAGTATATACAAATTCGTGATAAATATTTACCCATAATTCTTATCGGTGTGCGGGAACTCGTTCATATTGAGAACTTGGCTCATATCGTCTATCGTGCGAATGGCATCGTCCACGTCCCTTTGGCCGGGCAGACAGGAGACACATTTGTTCAAGGAGTGCGATACGTCCTTGGCTACGGCAGCTAAGTTGGCTTCATTTTCTGGATTGTCAGGATTCTTCAATGCTCGCCTTGCCTCTTGGACGAGATGTAGAGATCGCAATATTACGTCGTCCGCGGTCATCAACACTTTCTTTTGCGTTTCTGGTTGATCGGAGGTAGCAGCGACCCCGCGTACGGCATACGTAAGATCTTTAAGAGCCGATGCAGTTTCACGTGCGGCGCTCCCGGTGTAATTTTCGTTTCCTTGTTTGGCGGCCGATAACAATTGTGCCATGGCATATCCGACATTCTTGGACGTCGAGCCAAGTCGCAAAGCCGTCGATTCCGTCGTTTCCTCGGGCAATGGCCTCAAGGAGGCGGCTTCGACGGCTTGATAAAATTCTTTCAATTCGTCCTTCAAACTATTAATTAATTCCTCGGCGGCATCTAATTCTAATCCACCGCAAGCCTCCCTGGCCCGTGTTACGGCCGATCTTAAATCGGCCAACGAAGAACCAAGCTGTTGGGACGTATTGTTCAATTGCATCGCCGAGGCCTGATCGGTGACCGTAGGTAAAACAGCTCTGGCGGCTTTTATCACGGCTGTGCCAGGTTGTAAAAATTGTTCGGCCGCGTTTATCAGATTGAGCTGTGCGGTGGGATTGTCCGGTTGAGCCTGTGTTCCTTTAACGCCGGCCACCAAATGCGGTATGTGCTGCGCCATCGATCTACACTCGACGTTCAATTCCTCCTGACTCGCGTGATTCGTGTTGTGGTTAACCGCGCCGGAAGACGCAGCGATGCATTGGGTTGCAGTAGATGCGGCCTGTTTCGCGCAGGCCTCCAAACGTACGATCAATTTTCTACGCAATGCCGGGGTCGCGGCTACGGTAGTTGCCGTTCTCAATTCCTCGGCGGCTTGTCTGAGCTGATCCTGCATCTTAGCGTCGTGGGGACTGCTGGTACATTGTCTAGCCGCTTCGACCATTTTCGCCGTGGCATCGGCCAATATCTTGGCGGCCGCTAAAAGGCGCCGTTGTTGTTCCGGATCCGACTGTTTCTCGGCCTCGCCTTTGATGCTTTGAATCAATTGCGCGGTAGCTTGACCGACGACCCTGGCCTGTCTAACCATTTCACCGGCGTCGCCCGTACTAGCGAACAATTTATCCGTCGCAACGAGAATAGTTTCCACTGCGCCCTCCTGAACAGATTCCTTCGCGCGTTCACCCCTGGTCGCTGTTTTAATGTGATTCAATAGATCGTTCAATGTTCTACTGACTTCGCTCGCCGCCGTACTCAATTCCTTCAATAGGTTCTCGTCGTTGCAGGTTTCGTTGCAGACCTCGACCAAACCCTCGACTGCTTTCGTTACCTCTCTCACGGCATTCATCAATTGAGTTTGGCATGCCGGCGAGTGCAGGGTCGGCGCTACCACTTTAGCACAAGCCACCAATTGGGACGTGGCTAACGCGCACTGCGTCGCCGCCGATATCACTCTGTTTTGCGTGGCCGAATCCTCGCAGGTGGCCGCTATGTTTTTAGCTTTCAATACCAAAGCGGCAGTAGTGTTGGCCACAGCTTTCGCCAATGCCAACAACATGTCCTGTAATTCGCGATTCGAATCGTTCTCCTCCCCGATCGTTGTCAACACTTGATGAGACGCTTCGCCAACTCGAGATGCAGCGTTCAACAAGTTTTGCCTTGGCTGCGAATCAATAAGGGATTACGTCAAGGGCGATACATTTTTTTTTTTTATAATCTTTCGTTAAAAAGGATAAGCGACTATAATATTAAACGCGCACGTTCGCTTGAAAAGTAAAAGAAGAAGAAGATGAAAAAAAAAAGAAACAAAAAGAAAATAAAACATTTCCAGATAAACCAAAAAGGATTACTTTTAACGCGAGATTTATACGTGCTTACGTATTGTACATAAAGAGTATAGAAGTTATGTAGAAAGGTTACAGGTAAAAGAACATTGAACGTTAATGTTTGTATCTATCCAATGGACTAATACCGAAATACCGTCGTTGTCATTAACGGAATCGCATTGTTTAATATCTATCTTTCGTTTATTACTATAATTATATTATTATTTTCAAAAAAATATATATATATTTATATATATTAGATGGTACGAATAATGTTACCTCTTTAGTTTCTGGTTCCGTCGCTTTGAGTAGATCGGAGAAAGCGGAACATAATTTTCTAGCTGCATCGAGTAATCGTTCGCCAGATGATTCGTCGTCCATCAACGCGGCTATCATTCTAACTCCTTTCGTCATTTCAGGCAGATTAGTGGCTATAGTTGTTATCGCTGCACCTACGGCCGTATGATCAACGTCATCAGCCGGGCCTGAGGTCAACGTGACTACCTGTGCCGTGGCAGCGTTCATAGCGGCTATCTGAGAGCCAACGTTTTGTTTGTGCGTATCTATGGTCTGTTCGATCCATTTTAGGGATGCTGGATCGGTACCGAGTTCCGGTAATTGCGCTTTGCATGAGAGTTCCGTTTCTGCGATATTTATCACCTCGTGACCGGCTGTTATCGTCGAAAGTAAGGCACGCTGTGGTTCCGATAGGACGGATGTAACTTTTGTTTGTTGCACCTATTTTTGAAAAAAAAAAAAAAAAAAAAAACAAAAAATAACAAAAACGAAAAAAAAGAAAATTAATTATTGAATCTCAAATCGTAAGGATTTAGACTCCGTCGTATATTCTAGTTTGTTTATTTTCGTAGGGGAGAAAAAAAAAGGAAAAAAAAACACATAATAACAACAAGCTTCCAACACAAATGTAATATAAATTTTTGTTTGCGAAATATCGGCACAAGTGTTGAATATAAAAAGTCACCCGATGCATGCACGACAAATGTAATCGCAATAACGATTAAAATTCTAGACGAGACTTTCGTTGATTCTAACATTCGTGAACAAGCAGAAGTAAAAGAAAAAAAAAAAAAAAAACACATAATGGAAACAATGTTATAAACGGTAAAGGACGGTATTTGTAAACTCAATAGAACAGTGCGAAAAACTAAAGAAAAAATAAAAAAAAAAAAAAAATGGGAGCATCGTCGGTGTACCTACTCTGTGTCCGCAATAGTAGGCGTCTAGCATGAAAATAAATTCAATTTTGAGTTAGTTCCTTGAGATTTAGATCTTTTTCCTTTTTTTTTTGTTTTTTTTTCTTTCCCACTTTCCTTCTTTCATTCTTGTTTTAATATCTTTTACCGATTGTTTGAATTGAATATGTATAAATTATATCATAAAATAATATATATTGGTACTTCCTGTAATCCATGTATACATACATACATATATATATATATATATATATATATATATATATATATATATATATATGTATATGTATGCTTCACCGAAGTTATGATGCAACATAATAACAATAACAACAAAAAAAAAAAAAAAGAAAAAAACACATAGAGTAGCTGATCTGCTAAACGCGAAATCATCTCGAGATATGAGGATTAAATTGAACCGACAGAAGCATCATATTCCAACGATGAAATCAACAATTGCAATTTTAGCGATACAATATTAGCGAGCCTTTCGTTCATTTCTATAACATTCTTACCATTGGCGGAGCGTGTGCGATGTTGACCTGTCCGCTGACGGTTGTGTATTGAGCACCACCCATGTGACCTGTCCCATATGGTCGAGCCCCTATAAATTTTATCATGCAGTCTAACCTATGATCTCTTTTGTCCCATATTTACAGAACGACTATTTTGTCGTCGGTCTTTTGCTCTTTATTTGTAAATACGGTCCATCCTTGGTAATATAAAAAAGAAGTATAATAAAAAGAAAAAAAAAAAAAAAAAGAAAGAAACAAACAAAGAAGAAAAAAGAAGAGAGAAAACCGAAAACCTGGTGTTCCTTTTTTTTTTTTTTGGAAACTACTAAGAAAAATTTACTTATGAAGCCATTTACAAAAAGCTCTTGTAACTGAAAATAACTAATGACTAAATATATATATATATATATATATATATATATATATATATATATATATATATATACATACATATATATATTTATGTACATACACAATAAAAGCCGTACATGTATATACAAAATAATAATATGAATTTTATAATAAATAATATCGAAATATATGGAACGTGCAATTTTAATAATTCTTTGTTCACTGGTTTAAAAGTTTCGGTATTAAAAATCATAAATATAACGTCTCTCTCTCTCTATCTCTCGCTCTCATTCTCTCTTTCTCTTTCTCTCTCTCTCTCTCTCTCTCTCTCTCTCTCTCTCTCTCTCTCTCTCTCTCTCTCTCTCTCTTGCTAAGAAAATAAATTTAATTATCAAAATTGAAATGATTAATTCTAATTTCTCTATGAGACATCGATTGCGTTGAGCGACTTTCGACGATGTATACAATTATATTTAATCGACTTACCATCACCACCTGCTCTTATAACTGCGGGTATTGCGACGGAAACGGCTTCAACATTTCCCTTTCCAACGTTACTAGTCTCGTGTTGCATAATTGTTGCTCTAACGAGAAAAAAAAAAAAAAAGGAAAAGAAAAAAAATATTAGATGTATAATAAAATCACGTCGAATTTCAAAGCTTCGTACTTTTTCATAGCATTAGAAAAAAGCCACTTTTCGTGTTCGCGCCGTTGTTCTCTCAAAAACTGTTCCATTTTCTAATATTGTACGAACGACAAAAGCGTTCTCGCTCGTCGCGTTAAATCAACGAAGTGATGCGAGGGAGAGAGAGAGAGAGAGAGAGAGAGAGAGAGAGAGAGAGAGAGAGAGATCACTACGATCACCTTATACCCACCGACCAATCATCGTCAATTATGATCTAAATCATGCTAATTTCTTTTCTTTTATTTTTTCTTCTTCTTCTCTCTCTCTCTCTCTCTCTCTCTCTCTCTCTCTCTCCCCCTCTTTCTCTTTCCATTTAATATCAATTATGATACACCTTTTAAATACAAGAGAATGAAGTCCCTTCTCGCAATAAGATATTATCGCATCGGTGATATATTTGAAATGAAATAAAATTTTGCCGGGTTACTTACTTTAACGGAGACACGCTGTCCTCGACCATGGTTGATCCTTCGTCGCCCTCAATGCCGAAATGATCTTTACCCTTTTGTTTCTTCAATATAATATCTATATAACCGGCTATGAGCTGTAAGATTTGTTCAGCCTCGGTAGTTTGTACGCTGTAATATTGATCGGAATAATCGCCAAAATCGAGGGTAAACGTGTTGGGGGATGCGCCCCAACGACGGACGGTCGTCAATGGCCAAGTTTTTAATATCTCTTTGGTCTTCTCGTCCAATCGCAATACCGAATCCTTCGTTACGCCGAGCAATCTCGGTACCAATTTATTCTTACCCTTCATCTTTTCCTTGACCAAGAAAAACGTGACGCCGTAAGTGCTCAATGATCTGGCCGTTTTCGTGTATAAAACTTTTGCATCGAGTTCGGAGAGGCCAACGTGTTTCTTGTGCTCGGCAAATACCTTCTTCTCTATACCCTTCACTTTCACGTAAGACTGCGGTAAGAATTCTTTCAGGCTGTTCGCGATAGAATAAACGATACGATAAGACATTATTTCTTTTTTCGAATCACGATTATAAAAAAATAAAAATTATTATATTAAAATCTATGGGGGAGGAAGGGTGGGGGGTGGGGGTGGGTGGAAACGTACTCCAAAAAACCTGGCTTGTGTTTGTCCTCCTTGTGATCGCCGAATTGTATTTGGCATTGTATACCGGCGAATGTGCAAGCTTTCTCTTGTGTAACCGGATGCGTACCGTCCAAAATTGCATCCCTCGCTTGTACGTACAAAAGCGACAATTGCACCGGATCGCGACTGTCGATGTTCTGATCGGAGAAGAAGAATTTTCTTCTTAACAATACGGTTTCCGACTCGTCGATCCCTTGCTCCCGCAACGTCTTACTCGGATCTATCCAATTAACTGAGAAATATCGAACAGCGTGAATTAATTGGGGAAATGTTTCTTTTTTTTTTATCTCCTGTCTTCTTTCCCTCCTTCATTTATTTTTTTTTCTCCTTTTTTTTTCCCTTCATTTCGGTTTTAAAGTAAAGCAAAGAAAATTAGATATTCAAATTACCCTCGTCATCGGTCTTAAGTTTCTTCCTCAGTTGGTCCATCTTGGCATCCCTCTCACCCTTGTCCTCCTTTCTCCTCTTCAACGTTAGAGTGCCAAAGTTACCGGGTTTTTGATTTTCCGTTTCCTCGTCCACGAGCTCGCGTACGAGGGAATACTCGTCGTGATTTGTAATTCCGATCTTCGTGCATATAACTACCATAAGATTGGCGACAGGTTGACTGTCGTCTACCAACAATGTTTTCAATGTGCCATCCAACATTCTTACTCTCAACGTACGTAGCTTACGACGATATTCCAAAAGATCGCCGTTTCTTAAGATATAATAATCGAGATTCCTAACTGGTTCGAGCCAAACGCCTTTCTTTACGTCCTCGTCGGCAAAGAAAAGTCCGTAATCCTTAGCTAAATATAAAACAAAGTTAAAAAAAAAAATAAACAAATAAATAAGTATAAGTGATAATAAGTATAATTGAAAACAATCGATAACGATTAATTGTATTCCCATTGACGATAAATGGGAAAGAATTGATGGGGTGGGTGGTTGATTGGATTGATGGGTGGGGAGGGTGAGGGTGATAGTAGAGAAAGAGAAACAAAACCGAGAGAAAGTAAATAAATTATACTCACGTTGTCCCATATTACTGGCCTCCGCTAATTTTTCTCTTATTATACGGCAGGCGTCGTAGACCGACGTACTTGGATCAAACTGCATCATCTTCGTTGCATTTTTCTCCGGAATGGAGATCCGTAATGATAATGTGGCCATTGCGACTATCTCCAATAAGGAATGCGATCTCCCTGGTTAAAGGAAATTCTTTTTAGTGCCATATTTATATTTAAGTTGACGCTTTACGATCAACCGATCGAATTCAAGTAAGTAAGTAAGTAAGTAAGTAAGAAAATAGAACAATAGCGTTGAAGTAAATAGAACATAAGAAACTCTTTTGTCCTCTTTCTTCCATTTTAATTTAGAACGTTTATGCTACAATACTAAGTCGGTGCATAAAAGTATAAACAAAATTTTTCGCAATTTTTATTTAATATTATTTCACGGTCATTATTTCAAATAAATATTATAAATATATTTTATATAATTTAAAATAAATATTACACACACACACACACACATATATATATATATATTCTTTTTTTCTTTTTAAATAAATTTTATAAAATAAAAATTCAGTAAAAAATAATTAATAGAAAATGGACGAAAGGAAATGTACGATTAAGTGTGGTATCGTTAATTCGTTCTACACAAACTACCAAGTCGAAATATTAAAACTCTAATGATCTTGACGTCACGTAAGACACGCAACATGTTTTACAATTAAAAGTGATAGAGAAAAAGGGGGAGAGAGAGAGAGAGAAAAAGAGAGATACAGAGAGAGAGAGAGAAAGAGAGAGAGAGAGAGAGAGAGAGAGAGAGAGAGAGACCAAAGAGAGGCCTGCATATGAAATGAAAGAGACGTGCGATACGTTGTACCGTGTGGGTAATAAACACTTTCACGCATCGTCTGGTTTGCATGCGAACGAACACGAGCGGGAATAACAGGAAAGGGAGCGGACGTGCATCATATTTTAGGTGTTATTTAAACGAGATAGTGAGTTAACTCTACTTCGTAAGTAAGCGTTCTAAAAGTGGCCAGAGCGATATTTAAAAATTTTTAAAAAGAAGATGAGAAAAGGACGGAGAAGAATAGAAGAAAAAAAAAATAAATCAACTCACTCGTTTCCCTTTACTTTTCTCCTTATTTCGTTCCTTTTTTCTGACGTAATCAATTGCTATTTACTCGTAACTCGTGTTGATTATTAATCGAAACGACGTCGACTTGTTCGATTACGACCTGACTTCTCCCTCTCCCTCTCTCTTTCTCTTTCTGGAATCAGTAAAATATAAAAAGAAATGAAAAAAAAAGAAAACATTTTTAATTAAAAATCACGATCTTTCGTATTCGTTCAAACATAATTTTTCTTTCTTTGTTTATTTATTTATTTTTTGATTTATTTCGATGAACACGACAATACAAAATTTGTCTTTATAAAATTCCGCGTGTAATCTTCGAATCGACAGAAACAATAATTTTTTTTCCTTTTCGTTGCGACGTCGATCATTTTTATTCGTTAATTTAATAAAACAACATCAACGTGATCAACAAATTAATTATCCTCTTTTTCTCGTTCGTCCTTCGAGACGTCAAAAATTCAGCCGCGAGGACGTTGACATGGGGAAAGAAAAACAAAAGAAATAAATAAAGGGTTCGAACGATTGAAGGAAATTTAAAGGAAGAAAGCAGAAAATGGTTGCAAAAAATAATTTCGTTCCTCTTCGTTCGACCATTAAGAAATGCAATTTTTTTGTTCTCGCATGTAAAAGCTTTGTTATTTCGTTATTTAAAGCGTTGAATAAAGAGAACGATCTTCGAGAAAGGAGAGAGAAAAAAAAGAAATGAAAGAGATAAAGCAAGGACGTTACGAAGTAACTACGTTACTATTTGTGTGTGTGTGTGTGTGTGTGTGTATATATCGACATCGCACGGGCGCCGATAATGGCGTCGCGACGACTTGTTGGCGCCTTTTCCGGACGCTTCACTGACGACGGCCTAGATAATAGATCATCTACAAATTTACACGCCCAATCGACATGATTTTCTCATATCTAATTTAGAAATAATGTTCGTTGGGTAAATTAAAAAAAAAAAAAAAAAAAGAAAAAAAAGAAAAATAAAAAAAAGAGAAAAAGAAACAGCGAAGACGTTAAATATCATAATGCGTTAAAGAAATAACGAAAAGAAAAAGATTTACGTTTCATTTAATTTGGGGGAGGCGGGGAATAAAATAAAATAAAAAAAAAAAGAACGAGTCTCCCGCTTGTTTACATTACCGCCATATTTGTTTCGAGAGACGCAGCCAGAGTCTTTCGAGTTGTGTACGTACGTATGTAATAGCAAACACAAATACACGCGCGCGCACACACACACTCACACACAAATGAACTGAAAGGAGAAAAGGATACTGATTTTCAAGTCTATATATAGTGATTCATATAATCGTAACAAGTCGTATCTATCTTTTCTTTTTCTTTCCTTTTTTTTTGCCCTTTTTTATTGATTTGAAGTTGGGAAAAATAAATGTTAGAAGAGAGAAAAAGAAGATGAACGGTTCTATGTTGACTGACTACATATACAATCACGAAAATATTTTCTTTTTCCTTTTTTTCTTTGCAAGTGCGTATAAAACGAAAATATATACATAATGGTCGTAAATATAGGTAATTAACATCGAACTCTTTGCCATCCATTCATCTCTTTACTCTAAGATTTGTTTTTTAATTTCAACGCAAGCAAAAAAAAAAAAACGTATCGCTTATTGCGGTTACATAAATGAATCATCAAGCGTCATTTAAAAATACCACACTGACTAATTATTTTTCGACGTGTGCAAGAAAAAAGAAAAATAAAGAGAAGTACGAGAAAAGGAATTCATGAAAAAAAAAAAAAAAGGAAAGAAAAAGAAATATATGTATATATTACTTACGATGCAACTAAAAAATGCATGTGCATTATGGCACTAGCGCAATAAAAAGAAAAAAATTCACACACACACACACACACACACACACACACGTATAATGGCAAGCGTAATCCATCTAGAATCACCATCATTCATATATTTTCCCTCTTTAACATTTTTTTTATAACTTTAACTCGCCAAAATAAGAAAAGAAAAGGAAAATAAAAATAAAGAGGTAGATAGGTAGGGCTTGCTTTATGGTTGTTTGTATCACCTTGTATTTTACACGAACATATATGCACCCGGGGGAGGACGTCACTCGACATTTACCAGATAGAAAACAGTGCGCTCTTTAAAGGGTATGTATATAGTTTAACCTCTTAAGTGGAGCCGACGTACATGCTCGTGAAGCAGAGCACGCTTTTGCCAAGTAAGTATGATGAATGTATCCGCATCACGCATAGACTGCCATAGCCATTGCTACTCTCTCTCTCTCTCTCTCTCTCTCTCTCTC
>OU427002.1:5986200-6048700 GCA_911387935.1 Dolichovespula saxonica | reverse complement strand
CGAGGGATAGAGAAGAAGATGTTAGCGCGGAAGAGACCGAAAGAAAGAAAGTAAAATATTCGATGCTCTTTTAAAACGAATGGCGCGCGATCGAGACCGCGCCTAATTTGGTCATGGCGGCTTTCATATAAACAGAGGGAGAGAGAGAGAGAGAGAGAGAGAGAGAGAGAGAGAGAGAGAGAGAGAGAGACAGATCCATACGTACATACATAGGTGATTTCCGTCGTAGCTCGCAATGATGCAACGAAAGTAAGTAGTAACCTGTTTTCCTTTATCTCGTCTTAAAAAAATATATACATACATATATATATATATATATATATATATATATATATATATATATATATGTATATATTTTCTTCTTTTTTCTTCGTTATTTTTTCCTTTTTTCTTTTTCTTTTGTCTTTGAACGACTGCAAGCATGTACGTCGGTACGCTAGGTTGGTTTTTGAAAAATTTCTTAGCTTCTTTTTTATTCGTTTTTGTTTCTTTTTTCAATTCAAAACGTTTTTTTATCAATCGAAATTAAATTTATAAATTTATGCGATATATGTTTGCGCGTGTGTGTGTGTGTGTACATGCATATATATTCGTTGAATCTTATTGCATTTTTATTGTCACTAATAATATTATTTACTCGTTCATATACATAAATTTCTTTTAATGCTTTTTCTTGCTCTATTTCTTCCTCATTTTTCTTTTTTATTTATTTTTCTTTTTTGTTTATCGGAACCTATATACTTTTTTTTTATAACAGCAACGTATTCTAACTTAAAAAAGAAAAAGAAAAAATACTTCGAAATAAACTTTTTTCTTTTCATTCTAAGCTCGAAATAAAAATCGGATTACGAAGGGTTAATAGAAAAAAAAGAGAGAGAGAGAGAGAAAAAAAAGAGAAAAAAAAAACAGAAGTCGAAAATATATCTCATGGTACGTCTGTTTACCGTATAGATCAACGTTTCTCAATCTTTATGCCGTGCGACCCAATAACTTTGTTAACAATGATGTCACCGGCAATCGAATAAATTTGTTCGCGATAGCAACGTGACCGTAATCATTATAATATTTCATTCCGTTCGCTCGCGCTTTCGTTTATATTATTTTACCTCGATGGATTATTATTTCAAATAACTGTATCGAATAACACGGCGTATTAATTATTTAAAAGATAATCATACGTTATCGCGCATGTTATCGGGGTAATCGAAATAAGAAATTTTTTCTTTTCCTTCGTTCTTTTTTTCTTCTTTTCTTCAAAAAATCCACATTTACAAATTAATCGACAATTCGCTTATTGTCGTAAGATAATAGAAGGTATCGATTGGAGATAGCAGATTAATTATTGAGATTTTAATTATTCGACCGTCCAATCTATATGTTGAGAAACTTTGATATATATATATATGTATATATATATATATATATATATATATATATATATATATATATATATATGTATATATATAGATATATGTATGTATGTATTTATGTAGATAGGTCGATAAAAAGTGAGATGAGCAGAGGACGCGTTTTGTATTTGATTTTATGGGACTCAATCAAGATGCGAAAGATGCGATAACGGAAACGTTTTGCTTTTCCGGTGATTATTCGTACCTCGAGGATGTATGCGGTCGAATTTTGTATTTCCTGTAGAGTGAATTACGACGGAGGAAGTTGGTTAAATAATAATCATTTACGATCGTTTTGAAATTTTTCTTTTCTTTTCTTTTTTTTTTTTCATTAATATACGATTCGTCGATTCTTTTCTTTTCTTTTCCTTATTTATTTTTGTTTTTATTTTGGTTTCTCATCGCTGCTCTCGCGTACGATGAATCTGGTGAATGTATATATATTTGTACATATATATGTATGTACTACGTAACGGTACGTCGACCTTCAACATCTTGAACGGTATCATCACACGTTGCGATACCACAATTGGAAAAAAAAAATGTTGCGTAAAAATTGACAAACTCGGGTATGGCCGTAGTGATTATATTCTATCGTTTGCACATTCCATGCATATATATATATATATATATATATATATATATATATATATCACGGTCGAAACGTAGAAGATAAAGTCAAGGTTAAAAATTCGTATCGTCGTTTAACGATGAGCTTCAATTTGTGATTTTACGTGTATATATATAAAAAGAAAAAAAAAATATATATATATATTACTTTCTCATTATAATTTTTTTTTCGTTTTATTTTATTTTTAATTTTTTTTTATCTGTTTATTTTCCAGTACGAAATTTCTCGAAAAATTTATTTCATTTTTTTTTATATTTTATTCGGAGGTTTTACGAAATGTTTTTGATACTTTTTTTCGTTCCTTTTTTTCGTCGATGCTAAAAATTATAGGAAATATTATTTTTTATTATTTTTAACGATGATTTTTTTGTCTTCTATCGCGTTCATTATTTTCCGTGGATATATATATATATATATATATATATATATATATATATATATATACATACATATTTATTTATAGTAAACACACGCGTTCGTTTTTTCAATTCATTCCGAAGAGATCCTACGACGTATCATATTAAAGTTCGAATCATTGACACGCGAATGCTTTGAATATTCATTGAAATTCGTCATCGAATAGAAAATAAGATGAATCGCGATTCGCACTATATCTATGAATATACGTGACCTATAATCTTTTGTACTTTTCTATTTTCTGTTTTTGTTTTACGAATAGAAATACATAAGATTTCAATGTAATTGGAAATCAATCTTTCTTTTTGGGCTTTGTTGATTGATCGATCGATTTATCGAAATTGAAACATAAATAAGAGATAATCGTTTATCTATGTAAATACACGTAAGTACACAACACACACACACACATATATATATACACACACACTACATATTTACATATATGTATATATGGGATGAAAGATAAAAAGGCAGTCATGTATAAGTTGACAATCACTTTTAATTGTTGCAATAGAAAAACAATGTACAGACGCAGAATTATCGTATCTAACATGTGACGAAAATTCCTAGGTAAAATCTTAATCGGATAGTGAAAAATCAACTAAAATACGTTAAAATAATACATATTAAAGGAGTGTTCTTATCTTGTTTTCATTACCTATTCGCTTATCGGTTAGTCGTTTATCTAATTACAATGATTGATTTATTAATTATAATTATGTCTGTAATAGACACACAGGTGTGTATGTAAGTTAATTGGGAGGAGGGGAGGGACGAAGGGAGAGGGGAGATCTCTTCTTAAATGCTACAGAATGTTCATTTTTATTTATTTATCTTTTTTTTCTTTCTTTCTTGCTTTCTTTCTTTCTTTCTTTACTTTTTTTTTACTTTGGTTTTAAATTAAGGACTAGTGTTTTGAGCTTCGCTCTGTCCTTATGTATACATATGTATGTATATATACGCTTATGGGGAGATTTTTATCAAATTTAATCGCGATCTCTCATTAAAATCACCGCATGATTTTTCCTCTTTATTTCTATTTTATTTTCTTCCCTTTTTCTTTCCTCCTCTTTTATCTTTCTTTCTTTCTTTTTCTTCTTCTTCTTTACAGAGTATACGAACGTTTTAGCGAATGATATCAACGGAATTAACGTTTGTTTCATGTGCGGGTTTACGCTTTACGGGCTTGAATTGAATTAAATTAAATTTAAAAAAAAAAAAAAGAAAAAGGAAAAATAAAACAAATTAAAAGAAAAAGAAAAGAAAAAGAAACAGATAACGTTTCGGATCTGTGGGTTTTCATTATTTAATCTTGAATAATGTTTGATAAGGAAAAAAAAAAAAAGAAAAAATTATACGAAAAAAGAAATAATCAACAACGGGATAACATTACCGTCGATTGGAATGTGATTATTGTTTATGCGATCGCGAGATAAATTTTCTTTTTTACGATAAGGTCATAAAAAAAATAAAAATAAAAATAAAAATAAAATTAAAAAAAAGGGAACACCAAAAAACGTGGGTACACCATACATGACGTATTAGTGCAAGAGAGTGTATGATAAAAATATCCAGGTCATATACGCGTAATAATTTCTTACATATTATTTATATATAAGAACATGTTCTAACAATATTATGGTGCGATGAAGGCACAAGGCGTGTGTTTATTTAATCTTGTGCGAGTGCAGTGAATACGGCACACAATAGGTTCGATCGTTAACGGATTAATGGGGTGATGGAGGTGGTGGTGGGAGGGGGGGAGGGTCGAAGGATGGGCAAGATGTAGGGGAAGATGGGGGAAGGGTGTTCGAGGTGTAAGATGTGGACATAAAGATCGTTAAAATGTGTCGGCTATCTTATCGTATGCAATTGCATACGTGTAGTAAATGTGCATTCCCCATTAATTTATGTTTGTTTTGTTTTTTTTTTCTTGCGTGTGTAAAATTGTCTCGCAAAGAGAGAGAAGATAACCGAAAACGGTCGTTTTTTACTTTTTTTCTTTTTTACTTGTTTCTTCTTCTTCTTCTTCATTTAAAACAAATCTTTAACAAATACATAGAGGACAAGCGGAGCTCATAGAATAATATGTATGTATACCATTTAGAATTGGAAATGTAATTTAGAATTAGAATGTAAAAATACTATGTATTATGTACAATTAATTAATATATATATATATATATATATATATATATATATATATATATATATATATATATACTAATCGTGTGAATATATTTTAATTATTTTACATCGTTCTATTTTCTTTTTTTTTCTTCGTATCATCATCATCCTCATCATCACTATCATCTTCATCATCATTATCATCATAATTATAATCATTGTCATCATTGTCATCATTGTCTCATCATCGTAATCATCATCATCACCATCATGATAATGATATTTTTTGTCTTTATCTTTATCTTTATTTTTAATAATCTTTAATTTTATCCTTTTCTCGTCTTCCTCGTCGTCTTTTTTCTTCTTTTGAAGAGAGCTTTTTATTTTCTTTTTCGTTTTGTTCTTTATTTCTTTCTTTCTTTTCTTTATTCATTTATTTAATTATTTACTTTTATTTTCGTCGAATACGCCGTGGTAAGAAGCGGCATTCATATTTAAAAACGATATAATGATTGTTTCCTTAAGTAATATATTTTACACATCATCCCTTATTATATCTTACACCCCATATATCCTCCCTTTATTTGTTTCTTCTTTTTTTTTCTTTTTCTTTGACTCGCATTATTTAATCGCTTTGAATATTGCACATTTAAGTGCCAATTTGACAATATATTAACGATACACCGACACCATAAACAGTGTCAGATTAAGGAGGCTTCTTTTACATCTTGTATGTATCTATATTGAACATCAAAAACATCAATTATAGTTGGCACATGAACGGAAGCGAACATATATTATGATGCCTGTCACTGTATGTATGTATATTCCTGTATGTATGTGTGTGTGTGTGTGTGTGTATGTATGTTTTGTCAGAAGGTACGATTAATGATAGTAAACAAAAGTTTTCCATAATCTTTGATAATCTAGTTTTCGTACTCGTACGCGACAATAAACATTGTCGTTTTATCAAATCCGTAAGTATAGTAATTGTTCAAATTATATATACATATGTATTTGCATATATATATAATAGCACGTACGAGCTACGATTACTTTCTACGTACGTCTTTTTTTACTTTTTAATGTAAAACAAACAAAACAAAAAAAAAAATGCGGACCACTTATGTGTCTGTATGTATATAGATGTGTGTTTCTCTCTGTTTGCTGCTGTGTGTGCGTGTGTGTGCGTGTGTGTGCGCGCGTGTGCGTGTGCGTGTGTGTGTGTGTATCGTTTACGATAAGCTTTGATGCGGTAAAGATTTATTATTGGCAATGTTAATTTGGAACGGATAGTTTCTTCGAACGATTAGATACATCGATCGGATATTTACGATATCATTAATTATCTTCTTCCTTTCCTTTTCTTCTTTTTATCTTCGTATTTTTCTTCATCCTTCGCCTTCTACGTCTCTTTCGTATTCTTCGTATTCGTACTTTTTCTTTGTTTTTCCATTTTCCTTTTCTTCGCTCTTATTTATTTATTTATTTTTTCTAATTCTTCCTTAGATTTACGGCGCGTAGACGATACCTCGCGCGCTCGTTAAATTCGAAAAATGAAAATACAGCAAATATTCTCTCTAACTTCACCGTTGTTCGCGCGCTCAAACCCCGGTGAGATATGGAATAATATAAAAGGAATAATAAAAAATTGATAAGAACAATTATCTATTACAAAAGCTCTTGATTTCTTTCAATTTTCTATCTTTCGTTCTCTTCTTCTCTCTCTTTTTTCCTTTCTTCTCTTTTCTCTTTTCTTTCCACACGTCGTTATATTCGAGCGAACGTTTTCATCGGTAAAAGACAAAAATATTTTTTCGCGTTCGAAGAAAAGAAAAAGAAAAAGTAAAAAGTAGATCGCACAAATGGATTGATAAATCAAAAAAAAAAAAAAAAAAAATCAAAAAGAAAAGATCGATCGAATCGAATCTTCGTATTTCTGTATCTTCTTTAAATAAACGTTCACACATATACGTATGCACATATGTATGTATCTACATACGTACGTACGTATACGTTTTTATTTATTTTTTTCTCTTTTATCTTTTTTTTTCTTCTTTTTTACACCAAGTCGACGGGTTAACCAACGAATGTAATATCTTTAATATCAGACAATACAGATAATCACGTTCGCGCGAATCATTCCGTATAGATTTTTCTTCCCTTTCCTCATTCCCCCATCCTCTTTTCTCCTCTTCATCCTCATCCCTCTCCTTCTCCTTTCTCTCTCTCTCTCTTTCTCATTATTTTTGATATAATTCATTGTGTTTATATATTTTATTTTCATAACTATCTAAGCGCTATGTACAATATATACAAATGTTAAAACACGATCAATTTATTTAAACTTATCCCTCCGCGTTATCTCGATGATTGTATAATTAGGATTGACTATCTCTTAGATTAATCAACAAAATTATTATTATTATTATTATTATTATTATTATTATTATTATTATTAATATTATTAATATTATTATGTAAAATATCAAATATCGTATTTATGCGTACATATATATGTATGTGTATATATATATATGTGTGTGTACATATATATATATATATATATATATATATATATATATATATAAATATATACATATACATACACACAATATACATGTTAGATGGTGGGTATGTCCATCTCCAAGGTACCATTTTGGACGAATTAACAGTCCGTCTAACATACCTAGCACTTTGATGAGCAAATACTTTGGAGATTACATAGTCTATAATAACTCTTCAGGTAATACGTTTTAAAGTATAGATGATTATTCCTTTATTCCTCTCTCTTTCTCTCTCTCTCTCTCTCTCTCTCTCTCTCTCTCTTTCTCTCTCGTCGTTTCGTTTAGTTACAAATATAAAACATGTATATTTAAATAGAACCTTTTAATTACATGCGCGAACATGTTCACTCTCTCTCTTTCTCTCTCTCTCTCTTCTCTTTCTCTTTCTCTTTCTCTTTCTCTCTCTCTCTCTCTTTCTCTTTCTCTTTCTCTCTCTCTCTTTTTCTCTAATTGAGCGCAATATACGAGTGAGAATTTTGTTAATATCATCAGTCTAAGCCGATAACCGACGGCTCTCCCCTATCGCAAACAGCGCGTTCAACAACACACATTTTTTTTCCTTTTATTTTTTCTTATTTTTATTTGTTACGTTTTTCTCTTCTTCTTCTTTTTTTTCTTCGTTTTCTTCTTATTTTTACTCTTCCTCTCTCCTCTTTTCAAAGCTTGTAGAATTTAACGTTAACAAATTAACGGCGTTGCATGTAAATATAACAATGCGCAATACGCTACATATAAGGAAACATCATTTTTGTTAAACTTTCAAACGATTTTTAAACATGAAACGCACAAGAGCTCGTTTTGTAAAGTAACTGCATATCTGCATATCTACATATGCATATACATATGTGTGTGTGTGTGTTTGTAACAATAACGTGTGTGTTTCGTAAAATGAAAATAATTAAATCCTCGTTTCTCTTCTACGAAGCGAATTTTTCCTTCGGATTATTATTATTATTATTATTATTTTCTTTTCCTCTCCATTCTTCTCTCCTTTTTTCCTTCTCTCTCTCTCTCTCTCTCTCTCTCTTTTACATACGCAAACGAAAAAAGATAATTACTTTGTAAATTTTCTTTCTTCCTCGGGATTGTACGAATTTCAATAGAAATTCAATGACGTCGTCATCACGCGACAAGAACGAAATCAACGGGACAAAAGATTTTTTAACAACTCTCGCGCCACATTACTTTCGCGTTTCGTAATATAATTGTGCGTGCGCGTGTACGTGAACACCGTTTTATTTCTTTTTCATTTTTCATTCTTTTGTTTACTTTTTTCGAACGCTTACAACGCGTCGTTAACGGTATAAAAAAAAAAAGAAAGAAAAAAACAGGGGCGGGGTCACATTTTTCAATAAGATATTACTTGCATAGTTCATTTTTTTTTTGTTTCGTCAGTGCGGAGAAAATTATGGTGAAAAAAAAGGAAGAAAAAATATCGTTTCTGTTTCGGTTTCATTTCATCGAGTACTTTACCATCCGATTATTCATTGTGCGTTGCATGAATTTATAATAATCTTATAATAGGCCAAACGTATCGAATTTTTTTTACTGTATCGCTCCTCTCTTGTCTTCTTTTTACTTTGTATTTTTTTTCTTTTTTTTTTTCAAAAATATATGTATATCGACTACTCTTTCTCTCTCTCTCTCTCTCTCTCTCTCTTTCTTTCTTTTTCCTTCTCTTTCTGTTTCTCTCTCTTTCTCTCTCTCTCTCTATTTCTTTCTATCTTAGGCTTCCAACATGAACGGGGAAAAACGCGCTTTGTCTCTTTCATTTTATCCAATATAACCAGAATGAGTTCTTTTCTTTTTTTTCCTTTTTAATTTTTTTGTCCATTATTTTTTCCCTCATTTATTTTCCCCTCATTTATTTTCTTTTCTAATTATACGCGTAACCTATCACATTATGACCTATTTATGTATGTATGTATATCGTACCATCATTACAGCCTAGGTATAATGAGACCCTCATATGATCCATTTTGAATTACTTTTTGAGTATTATCTGCTTGTTTGTCTCTCTCTTTCTCTCTCTATCCTGTCTGTTTGTCCTGTCCGTCTGTCTGCTGTCTGTGTATGTGCGTGCATGCGTGATGTGTGTGTGTGTGTGCGCGTGCGCGCGCGCGTGTGTGAGTGTGTACGTGCGCACGTTTTTTAAACATCATTAAGGATTATTCCCATTATATTTACATACAAGATCAAATAACAAATATTTTAATCGAAATAAATGCAAAAATATAATATATAGATATACATAATTAATCAATATGTATGTCCATTATATTAAAAAAGTTTCAATTCGCGCGACACGCGAGCTAATAATACATACATATTTACGATATATCCGCAATAATGGAGTATATTGGAACGTTCGTTTTTCTATTTCGAGCAAAAAATAAAAAACAAAAAAATAAAAAAATAAAACGTCACCATAAATACATTATTATTCGTCATTACGCAAAGGATAAACTATATCCGTCGTTAAGTTTTTCTCTCGTTACTGTTCATTTTCTTTTTCTCTACTTTTTCTTTCTTTCTCTTTTTCCTTTTTTTTTCTTTTTCGTCTTTTTTCATTCCCTTCGTTTTTTCGCTCACGTCCATCCTTCCCATATATGCTCTCTTATCGATCAATAATTACTTAAACTAAACTCGCTTTCCTCAATCGTATACCAAACTAAAATAAACATTATTACGCTATTGTCTTTTTTCAAAAGATATCACTATGTCGAAGACCGATCATCGCTCGACGCCATATCCGTATCTTTGTTTTTGTTTTTGTTAACTACTACCCCCTCCTTCCCCGCGCCACCACAACCCACCTCCAACTTCCCGTGCCTTTATATCCCGTAGGTCGCTTTTATATTATATAGGCGAAAGCGATGGCAAATTACGAGAAAATATTTTCACCGTGTTAAACGGCGGATCGTGAGCGGGATTCATGTTGGTGTCGGTGTGGGTGTGAGTGCGGGAGGAAGGGTGAAAGGGAAGGAGGTTAAATGTATAAGAGGAGTAGGAGACTTGAGGTGGTGGGGAGAGGGGGGTGGGTACGGGGGAACAGGGTGAAAAGGGTAACAGGAAAGGGGTAGGTAGGTAGGTGAGGGGAAGATTCAGCCTTTTATCTGTTACAGGCAGTCAGAGGAACGGCGATTATGATTCGAAAGCCTGCGTAAACCTCTTACAGTCGCTAAATTTATGGAACGTTTCGTGTCCAATAAAATCCTCCGGCATCGTTCCATATATATATTCCCTCCCACCCCCCACCCACCAAACCCGCCATGGCAAATGCCACCATTTCTCAAATGCCTTTTAAAACGTCAACGCGCTTTCGATCGTCACTCTCTCTCTCTCTCTCTCTCTCTCTCTCTATGTGTTACTATCCATCTACCTATCCCTCTTTCGACTCTTCTTCCCATCTTATTCGAACGTTTCTTTCTGTTTTCTTTTCCTTTTTGTCTTTTACTATCGCATTCGCTACCTCCTGAAATGGCATTTTACTTCGGAATACGACGACTCGTTCTCGCAGTTCGGTCACGGGTAAAAAACACACGTTGGAAACGCCAAATTGTTCGTCGTTTGAAGAAAAACAAAACAAAAAAATAGAAAAACACTTTCAAAAGTGCGAAACTCGCGCGTCGTTATTTTTCGTTTTTTTTTTTTCTTTTTTATTATCCTTCCTTCTCTCTTCTTTTCTTCTTTCTCTTCCTTCTTCCTCTTGCTTACGATAAGCGAGAACGATCGAACGAGAACGATCGAAGGTGTTCGTTCTTATAATAATAATAATAACAATAATAATAATAATAATAATAATATTAATAATAATAATTATATTAATAGAATCTACAACGTATTTAACATACATACATATTACGGAAGATATCAAATATTTTCCATTAAAGATTTACACATAGTTTCGTTTTATTAAAAAGAACGAGAAGGCTAAGTAAGTTACAAGACACTGTCAAGAGATAATCGTGCAATTATTTATATACATATACGTATATGCATATATATATATATATATATATATATATGTATATGTATATGTATAATTGGTAATATGTATGTATAATGTATATTTTGTATATTGACTTCAGGATCGGCAGTGAAGACCGTACTGTTACTTATTACTTATAAAACGATCTCGAGCGATAATTAATTCAATCTATTGTAAACTTATTAATGAGAGACAGTCGTGGGTGCGATGTGTGGTATAATAATATCGATAATAATAACTATGATAATTATAATAATAATAATAATAATAATAATAATAATAATAATAATAAACTTAAAAGAACGGTGAAATAATGTAATATCTATGCTAATTCGAATTCACTAGCTACATACATATACACGTTTATCGTCGGAGGGGGGAGCGGATGGTTGGTGGCGGTTGTGGTGGTGGTGTGGTTTTAAGGGAAAGAGGAGAACTTGTGCGTGTGCTGTGTACGAAAGGAAATAAATAAAAGATCGTAATTTAATGGTAAGAACCTGTAAGTTAGTTATCTACTTGCGAACGTAATCATGTAAAATGTAATACAGCTAATCATTTATATATGTATAATCGAACTTTCTAAGTGAACTTGTTCGTTGCTGTCCTTATTCTTTCTTCCTTTTCATTCTTTTTTCTATTTTTTTTTTCTTTCTTTTTTTTTTTTTGCTTTTCCATGTAAATATGCACGCATGTACATACATACATGCACATACACATACATACGTACGTACGTAGATAAAAACGTATCGTCGAAGCAATTGCATTATAACGCAATACACGTTGTATAATTTTGATATTAATAGTTATACTTCATTCGTATAAATGAAAAAATAAAGATCTCGATCTCTTTACGATCAGTCTTAATTTATTTTTCAATGTATTTCTCAATTATAGATTCATTCAATTACGAGAATATTTATCGATAATAGATTTTAAATCGTTCGTTTAAGCTTGATAGATATCTTCTAGATGATAGATACAATTTCTCTTTTTTTTTTCTTTTCGTTTTTTGTCTTTGTTTTCTCCTTTTGACAGATACGCGTAGGCATATCCATGTACACTGACAGATCGTAAAGAGTCAGATACATATATCAATTTCTATGTAACGGCAGCACCATTATTAATACGTCTCTTCGAGAGTATTTTTTAGTAGGTTAAAAAAAAAGAAGAAAAGATAAAGAAGAAGAAGAAGAAAAAAAAATAAAAAGAAAAAACCGAGAGGACGAGTGTTGAGAGGGGTTGTTGTGTGATAGAGTGGGTAGGTGGGAGGTGGGTGGGTAGGGGGATTAGGGAATCTCAGATGACGAGTCTCAAGATACCCATTCGTGCAAAAAATAGGCCGATCTTCGTCAAAAAGTCGATGAAGAAAAACTATTTTTTTGTTTTATCCTTGATTTGTTTACGTATACACGATTGAACGATTTTGAAAATGACGTTGTCGCCTTAACTATTACGTTTTTTCATTTCTTTCCTTTTTTTCTTTCTTCCTTTTTTCTTTCTTTCTTTCTTTCTTTATTTCTTTCTTTCTTTTTTTCTTCTTACAGTAGCCAGTCGGCCGGCCAAAAAAAAAAAAAGAAAAAAGAAAAAAAGAGTTCTTCCGATTACGTTGCATCATCGAACGTAAATATACTATAAAATTTTTTAATGATTAAACTCCCGTGATATCGATATCGACGATCGCTAGATTATGACGTAAGCGATCGTCGAGATCGAATTGAGTAAGTTCTTTTTTTTTATTATATTTTTTTTGTTTTGTTTCGTTCTATCACTACACTCGGAGAAGATAAAGAATCCGTATTAGCATGTTTGAACACACGAATAAACATACCGCATACGCATACGTACGTTGACGCACACACGCGAAACAAGTCACACGCTCACGCATACATACATACATACATACATACGTACATACACACGCGCGCGCACACACATACACACATACGCAGCGTGTCCAGGATGCCAGTTTCTCGGTAACGATCGACGACTCCGGCTAGTTCGATGATATCGACGATTAAAGCACGAACGATTTTTATGATATGCAAATGCAACTACATCTAATCGTCCACGCGCATATTGTATCACGAACACGTCTTCGTCCTTCTTAAATGATACTTGAAGACAATAATAATAATAATCGTATTCGGGTTCCATCCGATCCGAAATATAGTTTTCCTACGCCCAAAACACCACCGTCACATTATTTACACACGTAAGCCACATATTTTTTTCTCTCTTTTTTTTTTTTTTCTTTTTATATTTAATTAAACCACCGATATTATAATTTGTTGCACTTTGGATCAGTACAATTTAATGATCTCTTTCTCTCTCTCTGTCATTATCAAATAACGATTTACCGTAACCGGCAAAACTGTTCGATCGCGCACAACCGAGTAAACATAGGAAAGTAACACGCGAGTAGAAGCAACGTAGTTGTAGTAGTAGTAGTAGTAGGTGATAGTTGTAGTAATAGTAGTAGTAGTAGAGTAGTAGTAGTAGTAGTAGTAGTAGTAGTAGTAGTAGTGATAGTAGTAATAGTAGTAGTAGTAGTAGTTGTAGTAGTAATAATCATCCATTGCTTCGATATTAACGATGTAATCGACGTCCCTTTGATCAAAGTTCTCTTTTCTTTTTGCTTTCTTATATAACCGACGACAACTTCAGTTTATTTCCCACTAATGAATAATATTTATTTATTGAGAGGCCCGTGCCTAAAGTCGCGTGCTTCTTTCGGTTACGGGCAGTGTCGTTTCGTCCCTAGGTACGGCATGGTATTTACCACGTACCGAACTTGGGCCGAATATCGGTGAGCCTCAGACAAGATGGCCGTCAATGTCGGAATAAGCCGGCGTCGGTGTGAACGTTGAGAGTGGGTGACCATGATTGTGGGCACCGTTGTTGTTCGCACGTGCAAACGTAGCCGGGGGCGGTGGTACCGAGGGTGGTATCAGTGATTTCGTACCCGCCGTCATTACGGTAACATCCGGGGGTGGTACAGGACGTGGTAGAGTTCTGGTACGCGTCAACGTACCCGTTCCACCAGCGCTCGCATGCTGGGCCCCCGTGTGTCCTGTCGTTGGCATTGTAGGATAATAATTGCCCGAGCCCGGATCGCCCATTGTCGGTGCCGGGCTCGAGTTCGGCTCATATCCCATATAACGGCCGTTGTCCATTTCCACACTGTAGAAGCTTACGTCGTTGGGCGGCGCAGGACTTGGATTCCCGATGTAACTCGACTTCGAAACTGTAAACGTTTTTAACGATAGATATGAGAGATCCGACAATAGATTTTATAAGATCCAATTGGGGGAGGGAGAGGAAAAAAGAGAGAAAAGGGTTCGGGTAATTATTTATTTATTGTTTTTGTTTTTTTTTTGTTTTTGTTTTTTCTAATATTCAGGAAGATATTGGAATCGATGATCGCTAAAGCTTATGATTATGTGGGGAGGGGGCCAGGGTTGGTTGATCGATGTGTGTGTGTAATAAAGTGAACGTTGGTGTATGTATGTTGAAAGCAAACAATGGCAATCAGATCAGGTGTGTGCTTGTCTGTTCGTTCGTACGTTTGTTTGTTTGTTTGTTTCTTTTCAAAGGGGTGATGGGGTGGGGTATTAATTCATTCATATGATTTAAGCTCGGCCAAGCGATCTTAGGATATCTAGATTATAAATGACGCTCTGCCAAGGTGCGTGCCTTATGCGTTCCTCGTTCTGCCTTTTTCTATGTCGTACGACGCATTGATATATATTTATAAATATATATATAACAGCATGTACGAACGAAACGCATGCAGAAGAACAAAAAAACCTCGCAAGCATATGTCGACTCGTGCGTGCCTCCTCCTCCTCCTCCTCCTCCTTCTCCGCCGTTGTGTCATTTCTCTTCTTTTATCTACATGTAGTATCTCTATTTCTCTATCCCTTTTGTCTTTTTTTATCTCTTTCGTTTTTCTTTTTTTGGTTGTCGTCGCCGTACTCTCCATTTTTTCTTTTTCATTCCCCCTCTTTCGTTCCTTCCCCCGTAATCTTTTTCCCTAAGTCTAATATGGCATTAGTAGGGCATGTAATATAATGACGATAAAATGTCTTAATCGTTAATACGTGGATAATAACAATAATAATAATACGAGAGACTACATAATTTTAAGCAAGCTTGCTTGAATATTTTTCATGCGAACGTATGAGATGATGGAAAACGCGTATATGCTTTTCGATAAAAATGAAGGATATATATATATATATGTGTGTGTGTGTGAATATACATATATATACATATGTAAATATGTAAATCGGAATTCAAAGAACGTGATAAATATAATTGTGCGCATACACACTAAATTAATAATCATTTAACAAGATCGTAGATGAAATCCATATTTGAATGAGGGGGGTTGGGGGTGGGGGGTGGAGAGAGAGAGAGAGAGAGAGAGAGAGAACAAAAAATTAAGGAAGGTTTATTACAACCTGGCCAGACTCTCTCACTGACGACGCGTCATGAAAATATCGAGAGAAACCTCTGTGCAAGTCGTATTTTATTATACCGTTCGGCGTTCATAACGACGTTACTCTACGTATCTTCCAACGTGAATGAAAAAAAAAAAAAAAAAAAAAAGAAAAAACGTAATTGCTTAGAGAAGATGATAGGTTTAGTCTGGATAAGTCTGACCAGCGGATACGAGAAGACACCAAGAGCGGATAAACTTGAGAGGTTTTAGGCACCTATGCAGAGTGTCGAGACGAGTAGCAGTTGTAGGTGACGCACCCGAGAGTGTCCCACTGGCTGTTGTTCTTTGTGGTGGCGAATCCATGCTCATTACTGGCACGTGGTTACCTCGACGACCGAGAGTTCCTTGATGATGTACCTGCATCTCTAAACTACCCTTCCCGAAATCCTGCATGGTTTGATCGATTAAATATGTACTGGCTGCAGTTTTTCGTCCCTCGTCCTGGTATGGTGCAGACGTAGAAAGAAAGAAAAAAAAAAAAAGAAAGAGAGAAAGAGAGAAAGGAAGAAAGGAAGGAAGGAAGGAAGGAGTAGGTCAAAAAAAAAAAAGAAGAAAAGAACGAATCAGACGATTAGTACTTACAAAAGGTGACGAAAAAAAAAGTATTCTTACGATTAATTGCATACCCCTCCCTCTCATATTGAAATCATTGCTACGCGTTATTCTCCTACCAAAGTTCGAATTATTATTATTTTTTCTTTTCCCCTCAATTACGCGGTGTATCAGCATGACACTCTTCGTCTCTTTCTCTCTATCTCTATATTTCTATATCTTTCTTCGCTTTATTCATTTCTTTTATTTTTGTTGTTGAAAGGTTTGAACCTAAAAATTGCTGATCGCGACGACATCGTTATCATTCTGATACACTACGAGAGAGAGAGAGAGAGAGAGAGAGAGAGAGAGAAAGAAAAAAATATATATATATACGTATATTTTTTTTTCTCTCTTTTTCTTTTCGTTTCTATCAGTTTTATTCTACCCATTCTACAAAGTGTAGAAACAGCGTTCTCTTTTCCCAAAAGCATACGAAGTCTTATCGTTAAACAGAGAGGAGAGCTGTTATTTTACTACAGCGTCGAAACAAGAGGATCGGATTGATACTGTGCATTATATTGAAAAGAAAGAAAGAAAAAGAAGAGAGAGAGAGAGAGAGAGAGAGAGAGAGAGAGAGAAAAGAAAGAAAAAGAAAAAGAACAAATGAATACAAAAAATGTGAAGGAAAAACAAGGAAAAAGAAATAATAATAACAGCTAGAAAGCTAGAAAAAATATTGGATATGGAATCTGATATGTGGGTATTCTCGTAAAAAGCGAACGCGCAAATCAGAAGAGAGGACAATGATAACACTGCGGCTTCTCTCGTCGCGTGACGAGAAGAACGCGCGCGCACGCACGCACACACGCACACACACAACACACACACACTGTGGACGTATTATCTCGGCATTTTTCTTTCTTTTTTCTTTTTTTTTTTCGTTCTCTTTTCTTCTTCCTCTTTTTCTTTTCCTTTCTTTTCCGTGGAAGCTCACATTTTCAAGCGTATTGTTTCTACGATGCATTATGTGCATTCTAAATCAACCCTTTTTCCTTTTTTTCTATTTCTTTTTCTTTTCTTTTTTTAATTTTTTTTTTCACTTTTTTTCTTCCCCCGCTGCCGCCCTCGCCCTCGCCCTCCCCCTCTTCTCCCCTCTTCGGTGCACAATTTCGTCTAGACAGAGAAAGAGAGAGAAAGCGAGAGAGAGAGAGAGAGAGAGAGAGAGAGAGAGAGAGAGAGAGGGGGTAGAAAAGGATTTATAGCTTTTTTTTCTGTTAATCTACGATAGACCTTATTAATTAAATACTATCGATAATTAATGTATACATAATATGAGAATAATGTAAATAACGCAATGGAATTTTATTCTTATTCGATCATCGATAATGGCCCATTATGAAAATACATGCATTAATACGCGCGCGCGTACAGAACAACGAAGAAAAAATACGAGAAAATGAAGAAACAAAAAAAGAAAGAAATAAAAAGGAAAGGAGAAGAATAAACAAACAAGGAGTATAAAAAAGATTTCTACTATAGAAATTCCATTAGTAACGGATTCGAGTCAGGATGAAAGAAATATGAAATACTTTAAGCATCGTGGGAGGTTTTGTTTTTCTTTTTTTTCACTTTAACGAGAATTTAATTGATAACGATTGTTAGGAGAGTAGAAAGGGTGAGGTGTGATTGGGAAGGACAAGGTGGAGGAGGAGGAGGAGGAGGAGGAGGATGAGGTGAAGTAGGAGTTTCGAAGAAAGTGTCGAGTAAAGTTCGTAAATATCGTGCGTCGTTACGTAAACGTAAGATATTAAAGCAGCAACGCTTAAGCCAAAGTGATCGGAGGTGAGGGTGGGGGGTTAATAAGGATTAAAGTTATGGTCGGATCATGGGTGTAAACTAAAAGACGTTGGAAAAGAAAAAGTGTTAACAGAACTCAAACCTACCCTCCGATATTACTTGTTACTAAGAACATATTGACTGATGGCACTGACCACGTAATCATTAGCGTCGAAGTTAACGTCGCTCTTCTCATCGGACACGGAACTTAATTCGCCGGTCATAGTGTCACCGTTGACGGTCGATGGGGCATACATATCGGCTGTCTGCGACTTGTTTAATCCTGTCAAAATTAGTTTAAACTTCGATTAGTACAAGCGCGTTTCCCGATTATAACGATTAATTAATTAATATTTTATATTAATGATTAATTAATTATAACGATTATAACGATTAAGATTTTACATTTGTTTCTATATTAAGATTTAGACTGTGTGGTATGTTTTGTTTGTTTGTTTGTTCGTTAGACGTATTCTCATGTGTTTCGATAAATGTCTATTAAATATATTCGAAGCTGATAGAAACGCTTCGATCAAATCAATCTTTATATAAATAATATATATATATATATATATTATTATTATTATAATTCATTATAATATCTAGTATTTTTTTGTGTCTTTTCGTTTCGCTTTCATTTAATCGTTTTCTTTTGTGATCTTTCCTTCTTTCCTTTCGCCCCCTCTTCACTCGTTTTTTTCGTCGGTGTATTTATTTGTTCGTTCGTTTTTTTTTTTTTTTTTCGTTTAAATTCCTTTACCTCCGGCTTCCTTTCATCTATAATCAACTTACGAGCTTTATTTCGCTTTCGCACAATGTACCACAACATGATGAAGAGATTAACGATAAAAAAGATGGCAGAGGTCGCTGCGAACGTATAGATATAATTCATTGGGAAATCCCCTCTTTCCAAGAGGACGTCTGGCAGGTTTTCCACGTTATTCGGCCCTATGAGATAAATCAGAAAGAAAAACAAAACAAATCTTATAATGATATTTACCAGAACGGTGTGCCTTCTTTTTCGACTTTAATGTAGCAAAGACTATGGGCGCGGCAATGAG
Source organism: Dolichovespula saxonica (assembly GCA_911387935.1). NCBI lineage: Eukaryota > Metazoa > Arthropoda > Insecta > Hymenoptera > Vespidae > Dolichovespula > Dolichovespula saxonica. The sequence continues at coordinate 6,029,620 of OU427002.1, read as the reverse complement.
TAGACAAGCAGATGCAGAAACAGTGATGATTATCACGATGATGTACGAGGAATTAATCTCGCTTGATGTCAACTCGGTGGGTGGCGCCTCGCCTGTAACCCAAGCCAATGTGCCCCGTCACCCGATTTGTTACTCATGCAATATGATTATGTGCCTACGTGTTAGTTTTAATATTCGTCAATACTTTCTTTTTATTCCTTGTCTTATTTTTCTTTCTCTCCCTTCTCTCTCCCCCACTCTCTCTCTCTATCTTTTCTCCTTCTTCCTTCCTCCTCCTCCTCCTTTTCTTATTCTTACTACTATTAATCCCTTAAGCGACTCAAAATATCCATCTAACGATTTCTTTCTTTTTCCTTTTTTTTTTTTTGCCGAAGCGATTATCATAACACTCGCGAAGTGATCGAAACTTTTCGATCTCTCTCTCCTTATCTATCTCTCGATATCGACATAGACGTTAACATGTTACGAAGTACGAATCGCAATTAAGCTTCAAGTTGAATAGTTTAGTAATTAACCGATTAACTCGATAATACACAAAACGATCATACATTTATCGAATGATTGATCGTACCTGATATGAGTTAAACGTAGTAGTCGCAGAAGCGTGTGTATATATATATATATATATATATATATATATATATATATATATATATATACACGAAAGATATAATCCCGTTCCCAATATGAAACATTTCGAAATGATCTATGAATCGTGGAACGCGAATTGTATGCGATTGAATATATGTATATATATATTAGTAGTAGTAGTAGTAGTAGTAGTGGCACGTACATACCTAAATATCTACGGTTTAATGACAAGCGTATTTCACACATTAAGCCTCTATATCTAAATCTAATCGACGCACACTGGCACGTTACATGATTCGAAAACACGTAAAGCAGTTTATGGCTAACGATGCGTTAATAAAGAGAGCGTTAATTATATTTGTCGGCGCTCTGTGACGAATTTTATTATTAAAAAAAAAAAAAAAAAAAAAAAAAAAAACGTAAGAGACGAGAAATGATAAAAGCGGGTAAATGTGTTTTTAAGTATCTAACAAAAGCGTTCACGTTGGAATGACTTACGTAGTGTTTGAACTTTGACAAGATCGGGCAGGAAACTGCTCTCGCCCTTTTCGTTAATAGCTTTAACGCTAAAAACGTAATACGTCCCGAGCGTTAGGCCGCTTATTACCGCTTTATATTCGCCCGGTGTAACGTCTAAATATCTGTAACGGTTTTCGTAATCCACTGCCTGTCTCCATCTTATTTGATAGGACGTCGGGAGGCCACCATCGAATCCTCTTTTCCAGGTCAACGTTACCGAATCGTGGGTAACGTTGTATACCTCTAAGTCAGAGGGTTTGTCGGGCGGCGACGTTACGTCCAAATGTATTGTATCGATCGATTGGCCCATTTTATTTTCCGCACGACACTCGTACTTCCCGTAATCGTGCGACTTCACGTGGAATATCATCAACGTTGACTCGGACGTTAATTCGGACAACTGAAATATTAAGCCAGTGCATCAAAAATAATATATCTTCGATCGTTATATAAATAGAAAAAAAAAAAAAACAATAAATGAAAAGAAAAAATAATTTATCGAATAGATGGATTATATTCTATCCTTAATTTATGGATCGTAGATGATTTAATCACTTACGTCGCTGTGGGTTATGCCATATTTGTGTTCTGTCGCGTTGGGCAATAACGTTCTACCGTTGAAAATCCACGTGAAACGTGGTAACGGGGATCCACGTGCTTTGCAATATAATGGCGCATTTATTCCTTTATTAGCAGCAGCCTTTCTCGTAAGCGGTGTATTCATCATTTCCGGTTTAACTGTTTTTTTTTTTTTTTTTTTTACGAACATATAAAAGATATTTATTTTAATCGTACAAACATATATATATATATAAATTTTTTTATTTATATTTATTTAACGAAAAAACAAATTATTTGTCGACTCACAGTTTGTTATGAATAGAATCGGTTTAGACGTGGCATTGCCGATTCCGTTGTTAACTTTGCACCGATATTCCCCAACGTCTTCCTGATCCGGATGCTCGATATGTAGATAAGACGTTTTGTTTGCAAAAGACGTTGAATATCTTCCTGGTAATTCCGAATTAGAGCCTACTTTCTGCCAGGTCACGTATTCGTCACCTATCGGGCTACCATCGACCTCGCAAAACAATTTGGCCTCGATTCCAGGTGGATACACGGTACCGGACGTTGACGTTCGTAAAATCTTCGCCGGATCTAAGTCGAAAAAAGAAAAGAAAAGAAAAAAAAAATAATAACCTTTTGATAAACACACACACACAAACGCGCGCGCGCGTATATAAGTATAGAAGTTGCTATAAAACGGAGAAAAAAGAAAATAGGAGTTCCCTTAATAGGGGGATGTGGGGAGGATGGGGGGTTTATTATCGTGGTTATCGTGGTTATATTTAAAAAGGATATTTTTAGAGATGATAATAAAAATAATAATAATAAAAAAAAAAAGAAATTTTCGCTCACATTGGACGGTCAAATTCAATGGATAAAACGTAGTCCCTTCCTCGTTGATGGCTTCGCACGTGTAAGTTCCAGCGTCGTAACGTTCCAATTTCGTTATATTCAACGTTGGACCACGCGCGGTTATCCTTTTACCACTACTACTTAATGGCAAACCGTCTCTCGTCCACGTGTAAGTTATCATATTGGGATTTCCGGTTGCCGATACGGATATTACGAATGGTTCACCTTCCATACCGGTTAATTCGTAAGGATCCAGTGCTGAGAATATCGGCTTGTCTAATAGAGATAGAGAGAGAAAGAATAAAGGATAAAAATGAAAACACACGCATATTAATGAACGTTCGTACTAAGTTCGCGTTTGATCGTAACCAAATGGGGCGATCACAAAACATTTTTGGTTTTCATCTACGTAATTTTTTAATTAATTAACATTACGGCCGACTAAGGGATACGCTTCGTTCGATTAATCTTTATAATATCCGATATCAGGTCTAACTCGTATACTCACATAAAACGTGTAACGTTATAGCGTCGTGTATCGATCTTTCCATTTGGGCGTTTCTAGCTTGACAGGTGTAAACCTCGCAATTCATCTCCTCGGTTAAATCCAATGACAATTCCACGTAAGATAGAAAGCCACCGTGCAGACCGGGCTTGGTACCGTTTTTCGTCGAGGGTACTGATATTCCACCCTTCCACCATGACATCTCGGCCGCGGGATTGCTACTACTCGATTCGCATATAATACGACCTTCCTGACCCGCATGAAAATCCTGCGGGTCTCGCGTGATCTTCACTTTCTCGGGTGGAACTGAAAAAAAAAAAAAAAAAAAAAATAAGTAAAATAATAAGAAATAATAAAAAATAGAAAATAAAATGGGGGATACATTAAGGCCCAATCGGTGGGATGTAAGACACACCCCCAGAGAAACTTTGTGCTCAATTGAAACAATTTGCATGATTCGTGAATTTGTTTTTTTTTTTTTCTTATTAAGACGGTATTAGAAATGCGTTTCATCAAGCCTACTGATTATTATTTAACGTCGTTTCGTAGAATATACGATATTAATTCGGGAGTCGAAACTTATTCATTCTGTATAAATGAAAGCTGTTCGAGGTATCGGGCAAGTTGGCGCTACCCAAGCGCACAATTCGAAATTATTTCGAGGACGTGCGCTACCAGGGATTGATAACGTAACTAATCGGGAATACGTTTGTTATTTACGATTATCTAGGTACGCGAAACGTATTATCATATATACGTACAATTCACTCTCAATATCAGTGTTTTCATAAGTGGTATCTCGGTCGCCGAATTGGTTGCCTCGCATCTAACGTGGGCGTTGTTATCCGATGCGTTAACGAGTATCGCCAGTTCACTGGAAACTGCTTGGTCTCTCGTTCTAGAAGTACCGAGAATCTGAAATGATTAAAACAATTATGTTACATAACGTATAAATGGATAAAAATTGTAAATCCTTTTTGAACCAAACGGAGAGAGAGAGAGAGAGAGAGAGAGAGAGAGAGAGAGAGAGAGAGAGAGAGAGAGAGAGAGAGAGAGAGAGAGAGAGAGAGAGAGAGAGAGAGAGAAAGAGACGGACGATAAATCTTATGGATCGCATACCTTTCTATCGTTTTTATACCACGTCAGAGTTGCCAGTGGATTACCAGCGGTGGCTGTGCATTGAAGTCTTAATACCGTTCCAGCGTCTATGGTTGTACCCTCTTCATAACCAGTGACGAAGAGGTTCGAGGGTGGATCTAGAACAAAGTGTGTTGCCGGCTTTAATCTTCATTCCCTTTTGCGTTCGTATCAAAAAGCGTATACCGTTAATACGCGTAGCTCTCTGGTACACGTTGCGCATCCTAGTAGTCCGGCCAACCCCCCCTCCTATCCCACCCCACGGCCGGTGTATTGTCTCGCTAAATGACGTAGCATTCTCGTGAAAATTTTCAAAAGGTTATACGAAATTACTTCTTTTTTTTCGGACAGTATATTATATCCTATATTATTAAAAAGCTCATTTGTTCGTTCTTAACGAACTAAAGTAGGGTCGAGCGGGCGCGCGCGCGTGCGCTATATGCTCTATTACAAAGTAATATCCATCTTGCAAAATTTTACGGTATTTACGGTTTATCTTAGAAATTCTTATTATACGTCGGAAAATAAACTGAATAATCTACGTGAGACGATTACAAGGATAGGTCATGTTAAAGCGAAGGTTTCGTAACGTGAATCAAACTGTATCTAGATTATTTGTATTCGAGATTATAGATCGATCGAAAACGAAAAGAAAAAAAAAAAAAGAAAAAGAGAGGAAAGATCGAGTCTAACGATTATTGAATATAAGGGCATTAACGAGGCATTAAATAATTTCGACGTTCCTTTTCATTAGGCTAGGTAAGTGAAGAACCAATATTAGATAAATCATCCTAACGATTCTGTCTGCAACGGATACGCCACGATGTCGATGCAACAGAGTGCATTATCGTACTGGTAGTTTCCGATGCAAATTCCTACCTTCGGTTTGGGTAAATCAATCTTCTCGGTTAGAACGGTGATATATATATATATATATATATATATATATATATATATATGTATACATACATAGAGAGAGGGATAAAGAGAGAGATAGAGAGAGAGAGAGAGAGAGAGAGAGAGAGAGAGAGAGAGAGAGAGAGAGAGAGAGAGATTGGCGATCGTACTTCCTAATTCAGAATTCTACCGTTTGAACAAATTATTCTCGTTCGGAGACAACGCCGTCTGTTGTTGTTGTTGTAGTTGTTGTATTATAGTCTCACCTCTGGTTTGGGTAGCATAGCAGCCGGGGTCAAGCTACCCATGTCCGACCTTTCACTTCGTTTGACCGTACCTACTAACAAATGTTCGAACGCCGAAGAAAGAGATGGGCAAGTGGGGTGAGGTGGTCTACGTCAATATCGAACGAAATATACGCGTGTCGGATGTAAAGCCACTAGAAACGATTTCGAGAATATCACAAATTGTACGTCATTGGGAAAACGTTTAAAAAATTCATTGAAATCGAGACTCGTGTCGATCCCCTCCCCCACACCCCCATTTCCCTCTCTCTCTCGCTTTCTCTCTCTTTCTCTCTCTCTCTCTGCTACTTTAGCGTAGAGTTCGTTGAACTTCCTTTTCACATGAAGAAGCATAGATCAACGATCGGATCAAGTAAAAATAACTTTGGGGACCTCGACTAACGCGCGTTGACGAATTGATCGTTCGCGAGTTCATCGAACGAAAATTTCATTACGTTAGTTTGTACGTGTATATGCATATGTATATATATATATATATATATATATATATATATATATATATATATATACACCTTGTGGTCATGGTTTATACATAGATACATACACATGTGTATACTATATATATGCATGTATCTATGTATATATGTATGTATATATTATACTCACAGATGACATTGATAGTATGTGTGCCAACCACGTTCTCAGCAAGTTTCGCATTCGACGCGTGGCAGATAACAACGATGCTTCTACTCTTGTGATTTATACTGAAAGTCACATTCGAAGTTGTGATCCAACCACCCTGAGACGCCGGTTCTGTTTTCGACGTGCTATTCTCAAAGTTCCGACCGTCTACCGACCACTTTATATCCGCCGGTGGGTTTGAGTTCTCTGTTGTGCAAGTAATCACTACTTGTTCGCCTGCCTTTGCTTCGGTCGGTCCGGTGATTATCACGCCCGCTGGTACGACTGCAAAAATTTGTACGATTAGATATTTAAATATGTTTTATCTTTCATTTCTATTTTTCTTCTTTTTTTTTTTTTACTTTTCTGTTCTCTTTTTTTTTCTATCTCAACGACAATATCTCATTTTGAAAAGTTATTTTATTAATACTATTTCGTAATTAAGAAGATTTCTCGTTTATACATATATAAATATATATTGTATTTATTATTTAAATTTTATTATATTTCTTAAAAATCAGAAAATAATAATGGATGTTTGCTCGTATAACAGAATTAACGTCCCTTTAAAGTATAAAGTGGTACTTTAAAAAGTTTCACTTTATACCTATAATTTTATTTACATATTTATATAAATAATATAATAAAAAAAATTTATAAGCTACCTAAATCGATATATTTTACCTTTCAATTGGATTAAATTTAATTGAATTAAAATTATAAAAATTTATTTTTTTATTTTAATAGATCAATAAAAATTATTTTATTATATTATATATTAATAAATTATAAAAATGATTTATATTTAATATTTAATTATTGATTCATATTTATATTTATTATTATTCCTCAACGTTAGATTTACGATGACGCAAGACATCTTTGGATATAATTGATACTTACAAAGTACAGTTAGGTCAACGTGGACTTTCATGGGTTCAACGCTCATGATATTCGAAACCTCGCATCTGTATCGTGCCTTGTCGTCTTGTGCCATAGCCTTGAACGATAGTATACTCTCCGATAGGCTACCTTCTGAACGATATTCCGTCGTGACTTGTTGGTCATTTCTAAACCAAACGATTTGGGCAGGTGGATTTCCACCCCTCGATCGACAGGTGAGCTCCACTTGTTGATCGCGTTGTACAGTTTCACCCTCTGTGTAACCCTCGATGTATGGCATGCCCGGTGGATCTGTAAGTTAATTATTTTCTCAGAATTGATCGATCCATTAATCCACATACATTTATAACAAACTAAATAAAATAATATTATTTAATTTACTCGACGTTCAATGGCGTTATCAATTTATTATTATTATTCATTTTCAGCTAATTTATTTCTCCGATGGGATAATTTTATTTTCATACGAAATAATACATTTCGATTATAGGAATTAAATGATTTAGATACATACAATCATATACAAACATGTTATTATTTCTTTTTATACTGCGACAATTTTTACACAACAACGTCTTTATAATTACATCGATGTTAAGTGAAAGACAGACTTTATTCGTCGTCTATTAAAATTGTTTTCGAACGAAATTTAAAATATTACGATTATGACGGTTAACAGATTAATGTATATATATATATATATAGCACGTCTCGTTTCTGCGCTATAACGAGAATACTTTACGCGGATTGAACTGGAAAGACGATTTTCAAACGATTTTAAAAATTAATTACACTTTTTCGAACTTATTAGACTTATAATCAGGCTAGTTTTAGAATCTGAAAAGAGGAAAATTAAAAAAAAAAAAAAAGAAAAAAAGATCGGTCTAGAAAGGTCTTCTCGTTAAAGGAGTACTAATTGATTTTTGAAACGACGTACTAGGAACTTTTTTAACCATATATATACACATATATCATGCGAATCATAAAAAGACATTTGCATGTTAAAAGTAAATGTATAATAATTATTATTGGGCTGTTATATTTTTTTATTGAAGAGAATATATATATATAAAGAAAAAGACTACCCGAAGAGCATCGTTTAATAGGCATTTGAAAATGTATTCCGCCGTTATAGTTTTCGATCCGTTCAATTTATCTTTCCGATTAACATTCATGTTCGCGATGAGCCTGAGCCTTTACTTACAGAAAACGGAGAGTTTGATGGTCGCCCGCATTGGACGATTAATGGGAATTGCTGGATGATTGGCTTCGCAGGTATAATCCATCTCATCATCGTCGGCGGTGGGGACGATCGTGATAGATCCGTGGGTATCGTATTTGAGAAGTTTCTTCGTTATCAGACCGGGCTTCAGCATCTCCTTGTCTGAAAGGATAATCAATATGAATGAAGCTACTAAGGCTCTTAATATTTTCTTAAGTATCTACTTACGTGGTACGTAATTAGATAGGTTAGTTAATTACTTCGGTATACACGTACAATATATACAGTACATGTGTGTGCGTGCGTGTGTGTGGACATTATATATGTGTATATATACATATATATATATATACACACACATATAAATATATTTTAAAAGGAAGAGAGCTTTTTGTTTGATTTTACCCATTAATAAATTATTACGATCATTAACTCTAAAACCTATTCAACCATCAAAATCTTTAATAATGTTCCGACATTAACGAGAAACGATTGCTATAAGCATATTAACGTAGACAAATAGACAATGGACAAATGTGTAAGTTCTAGGTATTATTTACAATGGATCAGTGTAATTTACATCTTGGCTATTCTCGCGATTTACATAATTAATGTCAACGATTAAACACACGTTCGATGATTCAGAAAGAATCTCGTAGAGAATCGTAAGATCGATCGTGTTTATGACGGATCTCGGAGAAGGTGAGGGTGGGGATAGGGAGTTGGTTTCTTTGTTTCGATATGCGACAATACGTATATCCATGTAATATATATATTTACCACAAAGGTTATGGTTTATAGGTTTTAACCAAAGCACGTATGTAGGTACGTATTACGAGAAACGAGCATGGAATGTTTTAAACGGCGTTAATTCTAAAATACATCGATGTTTGCTCCGTGATTGCATTGCCCTACCGATATCCACCCGTTATCTCGTTTTAATCGAACGTGCGCGCGAGCGGAATAATCGATATTTTCGGATGATCGAGCGATCGCCACTACAAGGAAAATTCAATTAAGCCGACGATTCTTTCGATTCTCTTTTTTTTTTTAGTACCCTTTATCTCTTTCTCTCTTTCTCTCTCTCTCTATCTCTCTGTCTCTCTATCTTTTTTTTTTTTTTCAAATCCCTCCGATTTCCTATCCCTCACACAACGCCGCCGTTCGCGTCGAATCTCGGCGATGAGACCGAAATAAGAAAAAATTGACAAATGTGTCTCGTACTTTTCCCTTTTCTTTTCTGTTTTCTTTTTTGCAATTTTCAATTATCACTACGTTAACCTACGTTTAACCCCATGCAATTAATATTTTATATAAATATATATAATATTAATATTATATATATATATATATATTATTTTATATATACATATTATATATGTTTACGTGTATTGTTTTATGTGTATGTTATAACATGTATTTATATTAGTAAAATAATATTACGTAATATTATAAATATAAAAATTATAACTCACCGCCTTCGATTGATATCGGCGTTATACTCGTGTCGCCGCCCTTGATTTGAACGTTTCCACGATACCAAACTATCGTGGCCGCCGGTTTTGCCGATCTTACGACGCATTCCAAACGCGTCGATTCCCCAACTTTTACTTCGATTTTTTTCTTACTCGAGTGACCGCTCCCATCCATTTTCTTCTTGTACATGTGACTACTTATCTCGACTTTCTGCGGTGGCGCTGCAACAAAGAAGGTAAAATATTTTTCATCGATCAATTGTACATTATACCTTGTTTTCTTTTTTTTTCTCTCTTTCTCCTTTCTTCTTTATTCATTTCATCGAAAATTAAATTATTCTTAACGTAATATTAATTTATCGCGTTCAAAGGTCAGAAATGGATGATATCTCGTATATCTCGTAAAGGTTCTCATTCGATTGACAAAATTTTCCTATAACAAATTAAAATATCGAAATAATTGATTTAACCGATTTCCCGGGCATTGCATTCGTCGAACAATGCGAATCGATTTCAGAACGCACTCGCACGTAAACTGTGAGCGTCGATTTTGACTGAGAAACGAGCGCTGGCTTAATTCAATGCTAGTGTATACGTGTGTGTGTGCCCGCGCGCACGTGTGTATATATTTAACGTGTGCGAGTATATGTACCGCTTGAATAGTTTATTGCAATATCGGACCGGGCGCAGCTATCTTGCATGTACTTTACGACTAGCTTTTGATCTCGGATATTCTGTTTCCGAAGTAATAAATCCTATCAGTGATTTTTCGTTTTTCTTTGCAGAAACCTAGATAGATTAAAGACGATGTATATAAATATATATATATATATATATGTATATATATATATATATATATATATATATATATATATATTACGTACTACAAAGCATATTTCTCGTTTAATCCAAATTGATGATCAACGTAGAATTATGAACGATTTTCAAAGAAAAGCACTCGTACAAATCCGATTTTACGATTTGAAACGGAATTAATGATAGCAATTTCTCTCTATCTCCCTGTCTCTCTCATTCTCTCTCTATCTCTCTCGATCTCTTTCTCTTTATCATTCGATATCGACCTAGTATCTTATATGTCTCTATGAAATTGTCACGCAATGTAAGTACAGTACAGAAATCAACGAAATCACGATGCTACGACAATATATCGAGAGGAGAATGATGATCTTCTATATGGAGAAACAAGACCTATATATATATATATATATATATACACATAGAAGTTAGAACTCGATAGTGCCAATAAGCGAGAACCGAGTTTAATACAAGCGAAACATTTCGCAATTTGATAAATGTTTAGCCTGGAACTTCTAAAGGACTCCAGGATCAATTCCTTTGACCTTTCCGATCAATATTCACGCTTCCCGATGACATCTACGTAATAGCGGTTTTACATACACATATGCGCGCACGTGTGTATGTCTTCATGTATATGTATGTATGTATGTATGTGTGTGTGTGTATGTATGTGTATGTGCATATGTATGTATGTATATATATATGTAGGCATGGCGATATGCGCAGGCGCTTATGTGTGTATGCGCCTGTGTCTGAGCCCAGCATTCATCCTATGTGGATGCATATACGAGTTCGTCCAGTCTGTATGTCAAGCACAAACAAGCTCAGAGAAGAGCGACCTTTGACCCTAATTTCCTCTTTACCCTCCCATTCGCTTAACCACAAGGCGTCCATTGCGTGTCACTCGTAACAGAGAATGCCCGATCTTCCTGCGTTAATTTTTCATCTTTGACACGAATTCATGAGAAATGTTATCTCTTGCTGTCTCTCTCTCTCTTTCTCTCTCTCTCTCTCTCTCTCTCCATCTCTATCTATCTATCTTTCTCTTTTTCTCTCTTTATCAACATACATAGATTCTAATCCTAACAACATTGAATATTAAATAATGTTTGTTTAATAATTTCCATCGAGTTGTACCTTTAACGATACGTACACATCGCCCACACGCACGCACACATACACAGAGAGAAATAACACCCACACGCAAATATTATATTATAAATTATTTCGAGAGAAAACGTTTTCGTAATTTAAACGAAACTGTATAATGATAAAAATATACGAGAAACGTAAGAGACATAAACATACATATGTTTATATATCCATGCAAAGAGAAAGAAATATAACAATGGTAAATTAATATTTAGGGGAAAGGTAAAAAAAGAAGAAAGGAAGGGGTAGAGAAAAAGAAAACTAAGAGCGACAAAGAAAAAAAGAAGAAGAAAAAATAACAAAGAAAGAACATCGATATTCATGTTCATTATTATGTATTCTATTTATACTGTCGCAACAAAAAATAAAAGGAAAAGAAAAGTCAACTACGAATTCCGTTTAAATATTATGTTTCTGCTCATTTCTCTCTCTCTCTCCCTCTCCCTCTTGATATGACAATATCGTAACTATATCGGGAAGACATTCATGGGATACATGAAAATTGAGAGGACGTGAAAGAGATAAAGAAATCCTGAGAGAGTAAACAACATCGTGTGTGTGTGTGTGTGTATATATATACATACATATATATTATTTTTTTCTATAAATATAAATAATAATAAATATAAATATATATATTCTATATGTATGAGCATACGAATATATATATTTTATATCGTTATTTTCTTAAGAAATAAAATCGTATTAATAAATAAAGGTCATGTTATTTATATCGGAACAAGTCAAACGTCAATTCTATTCTGTTAGACCACGATAGGAGATAAGAGAAATGGCTTGCCGGCAAAGGGGGAGTGGTTTCTAACAAACAGCATCAGGGAAGCAAGCTTCCTACAAGGGAGTCTCTTGTCAACCAAATTAACTAGAGCCCACCGTTGCAAGCTAGACGGGATAACGATGCGAACGTCCGAGTTCTCTGTGCTTTCCTTGCTTTCCACATAGATGGGAATGTATCTCTCACTCTCTCTCTCTCTCTCTCTCTCTCTCTCTCTCTGTGCATATATGTATTTATGTTTGTGTGTAAGAGAGAAGGAGAGAGAGAGAGAGAGAGAAAGAGATAGGAAGCTATGTATATTCCAACGAAAATGTCTCCGAAATTGTCGAACGTTCAGCTGCTTCTCTTGGGCGTTTAACCCCTTTGCTTTTCCTTGGGATTTCTCTCATGTTAGGATTAGATTTTGCGAAATTAAAATAACAAACTTTTGTCCGTGAAATCGTTGGAAAAGAAACTTTTCATGATATCGATACAAATTATTTCTTTCTTTCTTACTTCTTTTTTTTTGTAATATTAAGAGTCCATCTAAGGGATATAAATAATCGAATATATCAAATATCGAGTTATTATTGTAATTTGTCATATCATGTCTCGTGATTTTTCAAATCTACTACTTCGTGTTTTTGATATATATATATATATATGTGTTTGTGTGTGTGTGAAATTAGGTGTATTCGTTCGTATGACGTACATATATACATATAATGCGCATATTTTATAACAACGTAAATATTAAAATTCGCGTATTGATTCGAATTTAATGAGAAAAGATTGAATCCGACAAATGAGACGACGATCATTCGAATAAAAAAAGAAATTTATTTATTTATTTATTTATTTATTTAATTCTTTAATTTGATAAAATAATTGAAGATTTGACGATTAATAAGATCACGTAGGGTAAGAACGATGATCCGTAAAACTAATCGAATATCGTCGTAACTTTTTAAAGTGTTTTCTTTTTTATTTTATAAAACTGCAACAACTTTTATGTATATATAAATATACTTTTATGTGTATATATATATATTATCTTTTTGTATACGTAAAGATACCTATCTCGTGTATATAAGTATATGCGTTTCTTTTTATATTTCACAGAGAACAAGAGCGAACGAATTCACGCGCTTATCTACATAAATACGTACATATATGTGTGTGTGTGTGTCTATGTAAGTAAGTACATATGTAGGTGTTTTGAGTATTTGTGCGTAATGCGCAACCCTCCGGTAGAATGCGTCTCCCCTAAAAGAGAAGTGTGTTCATGCAAATCGACGCGCGTGGCACTAAAAGCTAGAACTTGCATTTCTCGTACGTATAAAGGATAGATATATTTTACTTTTATTTACGCTTTGCGCGATTGTACGAAAGAAAGAATGAGAAAGAGAGAGAGAGAGAGAGAGAGAGAGAGAGAGAGAGGGAAAAATTTTTTCTTTCGAACCGAATTTAAAAGGACAACGAGATATGGACATTTTCTTTTTTTTGTTCTTCTTTTCTTTTTTCTTTTTCTTTTTTTTGCTTATCTTCTCGCCGCGTAGAGAAAAACATAGGAAGTTTTAACGCAATTAACGAGTATGTATATATATATATATATATATATATATATATATATATATATATATTTTTCATCTTTTTTTCGTAACGCAACAAATGCACAAGTATAACGCGAATCAGAATTTTACGTGGTAAGCATCCACGAAAGCTGCGCGAAAATCGAACGTGCACCATTCTGACCATCGAAACGTAATACGAAATCTCGTACAGGTAGAATCTATATATATATACATATATATGGATATATGCGTACATATATACATACATACATACATACATACATACATACATACATACATACGTGGGATATATAGATACAAAATCGTTTCCATTTTCGGCTTTCTGTAAAAATTTCCGATTCTCGAGCTCGTTTAGCGTGTAACTTCACGGCTCGAAAAGCGATGAGGCCCGCGAGAGAGTGCGAGAGGTTTAACGTTAGAGAATAATACCTGTTGCGCTTGAATAGCGCGAATAGCTGCGATGTTTTACCCCCACCCCCCTCCTTCTCACCCGACATTATGGCCGACGAATACGCGACCTATCCCTATGTCCTGCTATATATATATGTACGTACCGAATGTTCGTTTTAGAAATGTAACGATTCACTTTTTACCAACCAAGGAAGAAGAAACGTATTCGAGGAAAACGAGTAAAGATCCGGTGGCTATGAATTTGTAAAAATGATGATGATATATAAGGATGAAATTTTTTTCTGTGTATGGTTTCTTTTTTTTTTCGTTAAACAAGCATTTATAAAGAGAGAGAAAGAGAGAGAGAGAGAAAGACATAGAGAGAGAGAGAGAGAGAGAGAGAAAGAGAGATAGTTCGTATGATTAAAGCATTCATGGATTCGTCGAAAGCCAGTAAAAGGGTTGGTATGAAGCTACTGGGTAACCACCAATGATGTGGCTCGTATAAAACATACATATATCTGTATCTGTATCTATATATATATATATATATTTATATCAAGATACGAACACGACACACACGTCCTATTCTCTTTGATCTTTCTCATTTACCAATGACACCGAAAATATGATTTTCTGCGAATATAGGATACAACAGTCATTCGTTTTTGTTTAAGAATGTACATATGTTAACTAACAACGACACGCTCTTCTCAGGTTATAAATACATATAAGATATGTATGTATTACTAGGAAGGATAGTGAGGATTGTGTAGAATATAAACAAGGACATTAAAAGACAAAAAGGGAAAGAGAAAGATTCTTGGAAGGGGACGTCCTATTTATTTACGCGTACGTAAGATTAAATACGAAGATCCATTTAGTCTTAGTTGAACCGCAAACGAGTTTGGATCTGTCGTACGATCTCTTCTTTTTCTTTTTCTTAATAAATAGTCTTCTCTAATTATTTCTTCTCTTATATTTTTATCGTTATATTTTCTTCTCTTATATTTTATCGTTGATAAAAGGATAGAAACGAAGAGAACGTCGTTATCCACGTATAATAATGAACGTAGAGACCGTAAAGAAGATTGGAATGTTCATTTTCCGCGTATCGAACGATTTTACTTTGGTATGTGTATATCGTATTTTCTTTTTTTTATAGTAATTTTCGAGTTTCTATCATGCGTGAAAAGTATGTCAGTATTTCGCACGTATACGCACGTGCGCCTAATCATTCGTTTTATTTCAGCGTACGATCACAAGAGGCACCTTGTATTTAAATCGATTTCACTTTTATATATTTATTTAACTTTTCGACGTTTCGCTTATTTTCTACATATATGTGTGTATGTGTGTGTATGTGTGTAGTAGAGAATATGGTGTGAAAACACTAATTGTTCTTTTACTAATAACACGAATAAGTTTTATTAGAGTGGTGCAAAGTTTTTGATCTCTTTTTTTTATAAATAATAATTTTGATTTAATAAATAGTAAGTTCGTTTAACGTATGTATATAATTTCATGTATGATGATACATAATTTCTCGTTTATTCGAACGAAATGAAACGGATACATATTGAAAGTACCATACGTATGTACTTATATATATACATACATACATAAGTACTTATGTATATACATCGATTATTTAATAACGGATTCGATATTAACATTTTGGAAAATTATATCCCGTATTATATCGTTGGACAGGACGACGACATATTTTATCGATTTGCAAATTTTCGTGGTATGATAATCGACGTTTAATTTTGTAACATTGAAAGTCTTTGGAATTCGAATAAACGGAATATCTCTGTAATATCCACATGAAGATTCGATTCATGTATAATTATCTGCCTTCGTAAAATGATATTAAATGTGCATTATTAATATCGATAATACATCGATAATATATCCATAAAACATGTTGATTATAAAAATAAAAAAAAATATATATACATATACATATATTTCTACATGTATGTATATTTGTGTGTGTAAGCGTACAAAATAAAAGGAGACAAAGAGAAAGAGAAAGAGATAGATAGATAGATAGAGAGAGAGAGAGAGAGAGAGAGAGAGAGAGAGAAAGAAAGAGAGAGAGAGAGAGAGAGAGAGAGAGAGAGAGAGAGAGAAAATTATAATGTTTCTGAAAATGATTTGTAACCGTGTATACATGTATTAAAGAAAATGAGACAACGTTTTGCTAATGTATGTACGTAAACTAAAGCAAGCATATTTCTGTCATGTATAGAGAAAAATATTTTTTATTCGTGTACGATTTTAATTACTCAATATATATCTTTCTTTCTCTTTGTCTCTCGGTCATAACTTGTGTATCATTACGAGTTACCACTTTTTCCAATGCTCTTTCGACTTCGTCACATTTATTAGCGCTGATTAATATTTTCCGATTTCCGACTAAAACAGTATAGCTTGTTTCTATACATATCATACAATACATACATAAATGTATACATACATACATACGTGTATGTGACTATATACATATCGTATATACGTTTGCTTATGTATGTACATAGAAATAATCCAACACGTGCGCAACGACATGGGAATGTTGCTAAAAAAACATCCAATAATAATAATAATAATAATAATAATACAAATAATAATAATAATAATAATGATAATATTGATAATAATAATAATAATGATAATATTGATAATAATAATAATAATGATGATGATGATAATTGTAATGGTGATGGTGATGATGATAATAATAATAATAATAATAATAATAATAATAATAATAATAGTAATAATAATAATGATCATGATAATAATAATAATCATATAAAGGAGAAAGAAAAAAAATAAAGCGCTGATTCTCTAGAAAGCTAAAAATTCGCAGAGATATTTGATTATAAAACTAATCGAACTAATGACTTATCTACACACGCACGGTAGAATATTATTTTATATATCTATAACAAATACACATCTCGAATGGCGATGATACATTCAAACGAAACGAAACGGAACAAAAACAAACGAAAAAAAGGAACAATGAAAGAGCATGGCCGTTCATGTGCCCATCGTGTAAGTACGCCTGGTTCGTTAATTAACCTAATAATTAACGGTAACACTGAGTAACGATATCTAACGTTGTATTTAATTAACGGTTTTCTCGTTGGAACCAAAGCAAAACTATATATACGTATATATTTATCGCGTTGACGATAGAAAGAAAGAGAGAGAGAGAGAGAGAGAGAGAGAGAGAGAGAGAGAAAAAGAGGGAGGGAAAGAAAAAAAGAGAGAAACATATGGGCCTGGACATATTTGATTATTTTTTGTAATAATAGTGATAATACTAATAGTAATAATAATAATAATAATAATAATAATAATAATAATAATAATAATAATAATAATAATATATCGGAAATTAATTTTAAGTATGCACAATAGTTCTTGTGGTATGCATATCACTTAAGAAACATACATATACAAGTACTTACATATGTCACATTTAAAAGGAAAGAAAACTATTGGCGGAAGTTAAAAACGTAAGTGAGTAAAGTAAGTAAGTAAGTAAGTAAGTAAGTAAGAAAATAACTACGAAAATAAAGTAAGTAAGTACTTAGTTATGTTGGCAGAGAATGCATTTGGACCGCAGACATATTTTTCGTCCCTTTTGATAACCGCAAAAGTCGTCACTGGCGTACTATTCCTTTCTTTCTTTTTTTTTTTTTTTTTCTATAACCGGCAAGAACTGACCAAAAATCTTGGCGACATCAAGAAAAGATAGAAAGAGAGAGGGGAAAAGACTTTTGGCTTGTACTACGTCGGTAGGTCGACGTGGATATTGCAACCGAGTGACGTTGCATTTTACGGCCACGACAACGACGACAACGACGACGACGACGGCAACGACGGCGTCGTCGTCGACGTTGTCCAAGACATTGTGAATCGTCGAGAAAAGAAACTCGTTATTTTGCAATCTCTCCTGAGTTTCAGCGATATATACGTACATACATACATACATACATACATACATAATATATATATATATATATATGTCGTTGAATTTTATCATAAATTATCCTAAGCGTGACAAAGATTTACGATTATTTTTTTATTCGATATCGAAAGGATTTTCTTTATAATCGTTGATAAAGGAATTTAAAGATACGTACGTAGGTATGAGATTTAAAAGAGATTTCTCGTAATAATAATTACAACGTAGAGGGAGGAGAGAGAGAGAGAGAGAGAGAGAGAGAGAGAGAGAGAGAAAGAACGAAAAAGAGTAACGAGATAAATAACGACCGATAGAAAATAAGAAGAAAAAATATCTCTGCGATCGAAGCTCACATTTACAACGAGGGAGAGAGAGTAAGAGAGAGAGAGAGAAAGAGAGAGGAGAGATCTTGAAGGAAGAGGTCGTCGTTAGGGTAAACAGAGAAAAAAGAGAAAAAGAAGAAGAAAACATTGTCGCGACAAAGAGACGAAGGGGAAATGGCGACAAGGTCAGCAATTTTATAACGCCATTTGCTCTCTACGATTCGACGTTGTAACGAGGCGCTAAAATCTCATTCGAACCACTTTGCGTTTCTCTCTTTCTTCTTTCCAACACGTTCTCTCTTACAAACACACACATACACACACATATATATATAGCTATACATATATGTTACACCCCCTATGCTACGTGAGAGGATTTTAGAGAAAGGGAGAAGAGAGTTTTGCTCTTTGGGGAGAGTAGTAGTAGTAGTAGTAGTAGTAGTTTCGTAGAGGCAAGAATTTCTCGTCGTTGTGGCTCGTTGCGCATTGCTACCGACGCGCAGAAAGTGAAAGAGAGACAGAAACAGAGGGAGAGAGAGAGAGAGAGAGAGAGAGAGAGAGAGAGAGAGAGAGAGAGAGAGAGAGAGAGAGAGAGAGTGCTTTTATTGCTCCAAGCTTAGCCATGACTGTATCGCAATCCACATACATCTTTCCTTCTCTCTCACTCTCTCTCTCTTTCTCTCTCTTTCTGTATTTCACTTTCTAGTCCGATTAAAGTCAATTGTCGTGGTTAAGGAGAAAGAGAGAGAATTCAGTACTACGACTCCGTAGCTATCTTCGAATTTAACACCAACGTTGTTACCGCACACCATAGAATACGTCACCTCTATGGTGATCACTCTTACCGGTATACGTACACACGTGTACTTAGCTCACACATACGTGTGTACGTAGCTTTAGGTGAATGCACCTATAGGTTAGAGGTTTTCCTTTTGAATGTGTGCATTATTTCGACATAGAGGAAAATCTTTTGAATGGGACGTTCGGATTACGTTTAATCTATTTTGCCCAATTTAACGAAGCTAATCCACTTGTAAAGATGTATAAAGAAAAAACATACTCGACATTGTAACTAAATTGTTTTCGATCGATCGTTTTTAAACACGCTTTTAAACGAAAATTTGCGATATTTCTCGTTGAGAGAAATTTTCTAATTCTTTGGGAATTTGTATGTTTTGTTCTTTTTTTTTTTTTATTTTCATTTCTATTTTCATTTTCGACACAGGCAAATATATTACACAATAACGTTCTCGTTTCGTAATGATATCCATGTGAATGCAAGTTTCGTTCGTTTGGCTTCTTTTTTTTTTAATATTCCATTTATTCATTTATATTTTCGGTAAAACATACGTCGAATAAATAAAATCGATCGGATCGATTCGAACCACGAAACTCTTCAATTGTCGAAATAAACACGTATACACGTTTCTCGACGTAATAAACGATTAAATTTTTCTATCGTCCTTTGATCTTTCGTTTATTGTTTCAAATCGAAGAGAATTAAACGAAACAAAATATATTATATATATGGAGAGACACTGGTAGGAGTTGGTGTGGGATCCAAGGACGTTATCCAATTCCGTTTTCTCTTTTTTTTCTAATTTCTTCTTTCTCACTTCTTTAACGTTACATTAGAACGATCGTCCGATGGAAAATCCTTAAGGGATTTCACAAACGTGGAGAGTGAGAGAGAGAGAGAGAGAGAGAGAGAGAGAGGTGCGACCAGAAAGATACTTCGTCACAGGGCCGAAAGCTGCTACGGTCGGGGCCCCATTACCGTCTGGAAATAAATTTTCCATCCCTTCGATGTTCCCTCGGGTGCATTCGCGTGCGTGTTCGTCTTCGATCCTTCTTCCTACCTCCCTCTTCCCCCACCCAGATTCTACCTACTCTCTCTCTCTCTCTCTCTCTCTCTCTCTCTCTCTCTCTCTTTCTTTCTTTCTTTATCCATCTATCTCCGTTCTCTTACCGCGCAACACATCGGGTAGCTTGTGCCAACAGCCTGAAAATCTTACGGATCTGACAGATCGTTTTGAGAACGAAATGAAAAGAGAGAGAGAGAGAGAGAGAGAGAGAGAGAGAGAGAGAGAGAGATGGAAAAAAAATTGGGGAACAGGGGATTGGAGGATGGGTAAGGATGGGATATAGGTCGATGGGTAGGTAAGTGAGTGGGTTGGTCGCGAGTGAGGTTTTAAAAAAGGAGAACAATGGAAAAGTATAAGACGAAGAGATGAGAATGTTCGGCCGGGTATAATACGATTTTTCCGAGGACACTACCTATATCCTCTTTCACGTCCTTCCTCTATTTTCTCGAGTTATTACATGCAACCATCGATATGACTATGATCCGCCGTCTTGCATTATCAATCGTCGTAGAACACGACGCACCCTTCTGGACGATAAGAGGACGTGTATTTTTTTTTTGATAATGAATATCGTTTGTATCTTCCATCGAAATTTTCTTTCTTTTCTAATTTTTTTTTCTTTTTTTTTTCATTACTATTGTTAAGATCTTTAACAATATATTTCGGACGCGTTTTTAAACGCTTGAAAGATCGACGAAGGTTAAATATAAGTATGTCTGTCTCTATCTCTCTCTCTCTTTCTCTCTCTTTTGGTAGACCAAAATGAGATAAAATGTTTCCTTCCCAAGTATTTAGTGGAATATTTTTATGCCGTTAGTTTGTCGAGGCACGTTTCGCCGTCTCGTTGAATTGAATTTGCTCGATTATACCTAGAACATCCCACAGGGAACGAAATTTATCGTAGTAGTAAGTCTTGGTGGACCCATCCACCCAGTCCCCTTCCTCAGCCCCATCTTTTTTCTTTCTTCTTTAGTTTTTCTTCTTTCTTTCTCTTTTACTTGTCCCTTCTTTCGTCTTCATTCGTATCCTCTTTCTCTCTCCATTCACTACTTTTTATATACACTTGTAGATGGTACTACAGTCTATTCCATCTTTTCTTTTTCTTTTTCTTTTCTTTGCTTCTACTTCTTCTTTCCTCTTCTTCAAGATAAAACAATTTAGTCTTCGTGTGTAAAAAAAAAAAAAAAAAATAAAATAAGAAACGAAAGGAATAGTCGGAGCGATGGCGAGTTTACTTTATTTTGGTGAGAGTCTTCCGTGCAGTTCGGGAATTACGTGTCTGACTCGTCGTTGACATTTTCCCTTGAACATTGCTTATCTTCGTTGAGTAGGGGTTTATACTTAAAATATAAACAAAAAATAAATAAAAGATAAATGAAAGGAAGTATTTTCCTTTTCTTTTTTAATTAATTTATTTTCGCACTTATTTTAAGAAACTAAATGGCGAGGTATTGATATGAATTATATTATATTATATTATATATATATATATATATATATATATATATATATATATATATATATTTTTTTTTTTTTACAATTTTTGTGTGCATCTTTTCTTAAAGAACCTATAACATAGGTATTATAGATCTCAATAGATTGATATTAACAATAATATATGAGCTGATCGTACCACTATGTCCTTTCAATAATATTAATTTTATTAAATTCGTGCTCTTATATTTTTTCGATGGGTTGTTTTTGAAGTTCAAAAAGTCATTTTCTCTCTCCCTCTCTCTCTTCTGTAGCTTTTACATCCCAAATAAATTTCCACTATATCCTCCCATTAGTAATTTATATTAACAGAAATGTAGAATTTCAAATACACATATATCGAAATAGTAAAAAATACGATGTTATTCGTACGATAAATGGGATAAAGCTTAATTGCGAAAAATTTATTAAATGCTAACGTGAAAGCTTTTATAAATTAGTTTTTCACGTGACTTTGGGAATTGGATAAAATGATGGCGCGGAAAAAGTTTCATATCCCGGGATTATGATATCGAAATTTGCAAGAGAGTTTTCCGACTAGAGATTGACCGTACGAATAATAATGCGATTAGGTGCTGATAAAAAAAGAACGGCATTCATTTTCTCTCTCTCTCTCTCTCTCTCTCTCTCTCTCTCTCTCTCTATCGTCATTTTTGCCAGTCATAAATAAAAAAAAAAAAAATACCGCATAACGGGTTGAGAGGTATTATCCTCTTGGTTGAATTCGTAAGCAGTGATATTTCAGCACGGTAATGTTTAGCGGTCATGCAATAGGAAACTGAAGAACTATGTACGAACAAGAAAGTGGTGTAATAATAGTGGTTGTTACATTAGAATTTCTTACGAACGAATTTTTCACAAACTTTAACTACATCTATTTTAGTAGTAATGCGGAATGGTTCCGATTTAAAAAAAAATGCAAACTGTTACATATTCCGTTTTACGTTATTGTAATTTACTCGGACGTGAGAAATTATGTAACAACTATAAAGACGACGAGGACGAGGACGAGGACGACGATAATGCGTTTCTTTTTTTGCTTGTTGTATTACTTTTTTCCTTATATATATATATATAATATATATTTTTTATATTTAATATACATTTATAATAATATGTATTTTAATTAATTAATATGTACTTTTCTTTTTTGTTTTTCTCCATTATCGAGTGTAGTCAATTTATTAGCTTTAATTTTATATGTAGGATGTATAAATAAATATATATATATATATATATTTATATATATATAATGAAAAGATTTTTATTAAATTTAACTTTCACATTAAATATAAATTATTTAATGCAATTTTCGTTCTCTTTTTTATTTTTAATATCTTTTTATTTTTTTTTATTTTCTTTTTCTTTCAGCAAAAACTGATAAATAATTATTCTTTACGCATCGATTGGCATAACAACAATGCGAGAGCGTGAAATTGTTTGACAATTTATTCATCGTTCTTTCTATTTCAAATAAATGTTTAATGAACGACGAATGGTTTATGTCAAGTCGGGAAAAGTTTCCGCGCACGGAGAAATCAAATGAATATGAGTATTGATCATTCATATTACTCCTTCCACACGAACGAATTATCGATTTTATTCGAAGAAACGCCGTGCACATTTCGGACACGTTATTTTTAGTTTGACATTTCGCGTTATTTTGTTTATTTATTTATTTATTTTTTTATCCAAATAACGTATCAATTCGAATCGCGCATTTATAGGTCGATTATCGACCCCTACCCTCCCGGCCCATCTCGTCACCACCTTATATCACCTGGCAAGGCTAGTGTTTCCATTTTTTTTTTGTTTTTTTCTTTTTGTCTCTCGTTAATTTTTCTTTTTCCTTTCCGTTATTCTTTCTTCCTTCCCTCCTTCCCTTTTCTTTCTCTTTCGTTACTTGCTTTTCTTTCTTCTCTTTCTTCTGTTTTTCTTTTTTCTTCATTCCCCGGTTACGTCGAAAGAAAGTCACTTAAAACGTTTTTAAGCTCGGCGAACTCGGCGGCGGTGACCCGTTCCGGTGGTTTATCCAAGGACGCAAAATTGAATAGAATTTATGCGCAACGGAAGATAAATGTTTGCATTAGAAATTATTCGCGGGTCTATCTATACTACCGGTCGGGTTTAGTTGAAGAAGTAGCAGTGGCAAGCAACGTTAGGTAGTAAGTACCTACCGTTCTTCTCTTTACGTTTCCGCTCTACTCTCCCTGCCTTCCCCTCTCTCTCTCTCTCCCTCTCTCTCACTCTGTCTGCCGATCATCGATCTTTTAAACGACATCACGTAACAGAACGCAGAGAGAGAGAGAGAGAGAGAGAGAGAGAGAGAGAGAGAGAGAGAAAATGAAACGATAAAAAGTACTCGACTTTTTAAGTGCTACCTTTCAAAAAGCTCAGACGAAGGTAAAGAAAAAGGTAAAGTAGATAGTAGTAGTAGTGGAAGATGAAGAAAACGAAGGTGAAATTCCGTTTACTTTTTTTTTCTTTTTATTATTATTATTATGAACATTATTATTATTATTATTATTATTATTATTATTATTATTATTATTATTATTATTATTATTATTATTATTATTATTATTATTATTATTATTCCGTTTCCCTTTTAAAAGGGTACATACGTATTACGCGAATGAGAGAGAAAGAGAGAGAGAGAAGTTTGGTATATAAATAAATTCTTCTCTTCGTCGTTGAACCCTCGTATATTCCCTCGGGCATGTCATCGTCCTCGACGTCAGAGTCATCGTCGTTGTCGTTGTCGTCGTCGTCGTCATCGTCGTTGTCGTTGTCGTCAACGTTGTCCTCGAACTTAGGAAAAGAGATAAGCGTTCGTCCGAAGCACCGGTGACGACAAACCCACCGTACCACCACGCTCGAGGGTGGTTTCTTTATTTTTTCTTTCTCCTTCTTTCCCTTTTTTTCTATCTTTCTTTCCTTCTTTCTTTCTTTTTTTATTTTTTCTTTCTAGCGTGTGGTTGCATTAAAACAAACGAAGTAGGTAACGGCCGTTAGACCGAGAAGCCGCACAAAGTTCTCTCCCTCTCTCTCTCTTCCTCTCTTTTTCCCACCATCTCTCTCTGTCTCTCTTTCTCTTTCTGTCTATCTCTTCCTTCCTTCCTTTCTCTCTTTCTTTCTCAATTACTCTACCACCGATACTATACACACTTTTCTCTCTTCTACGTCCATCTTCGTCCGTTCTACCAACCTTTTACGCCTTTTGTACAACTACCCTTCAGAATTGGAGAGACAGCAGTTCTCTCTCTCTCTCTCTCTCTCTCTCTCTCTCTCTCTCTCTCTGTCTGTCTCTGTCTCTGTCTGTCTGTCTGTCTGTCTGTCTGTCTTACTCTCTCTGTTTGTCTCCGTTTATGTTTCTGTATCTCTCAAACCGGATATGTTGCAACCGTTGAAAACTTTTCCACCTCCCTTAACCAGCCACCCTGCCTCCCCCTCCAGCCCCTTTGAATTTTTTACACAGACGTTTGAAACGGTCCGCCAGTTCCGCCATATATATATATATATATATATATATATATATATATATATATATATATATATGTAGTATAGTATAACGCGGCTACATAAATTTTCGCAATGTCACTCACCGCGAATGCGTCTTTTCTATTCCATTATGTTTTCGTTCCTCTCTTTTTTTCTCCCCACTCGCCATAACCCTATATACGTAGCTCTGTCTCCTCTCCATTTCACCCATCCCAACTTACAGCCCCCACCTCCCATTTTCTTTTGTCCGTCCTTCTCTTTCTCTCCCATTCTTTCTTTCCTCCTTCCTTCCTTCCTTCCTTCCTTCCTTCTTCTTTGACTACTTTTTAGTCCTCATCCTTCTCTATCCTACGTGAATCTTTGCTTCTACCTTCCCAATTTATTTTTTTATTTTTATTTTTTTTCCTTTCCATGCTCCTCTTTCTTTCTTTTCTTTCGTCGATGCCTCGTCTTAGTAATAATATTAATACTACTACTAATAATAATAATAACAACAACAATAACGATAATTATCGCGCTCTTAGAATCGATCGGTGCGTTATCATCAAAAAAGAAATAAAAAATTATAATAATAAAAAAAAAAAAAATGAAAATAAAAAGAACAATCGAGATAATGTTTCACGACTCGTCGAGGTCCATCCGCAACGTGCGATTCTTTTTTTTTTCCTTTCCTTCACCCTCGACGAAAAGTGAAAAATTGTTCCGCAGAGATACTCGTTACGATAATTTTCCTTCGGAAATTGGTTCTTTTTTTGTTCTTTGTTTTTTGTTTTCCCTTTACTCCCCTCCCGACTCCTCTCGTTACATCTCGTTTCTACATCCATCCACATTCTTCCATTGCGTTGAACGAGAACGTAACGTTAACATTGCATTAGGAAACCGTTCCGGAAACACAACTGCGGCGCTTAATATCGTAATCCTGTTCGATAGAGAGACGTAACGGCATTTAATGGTTCGTCTGTAATAGAGAGGAGCCAACGACGAGGAGGAGGAAGGGATAGGAGGGATGAATGGAGGGATGGAAGGGGAGAGCGAGGGAGAGAGAGAGAGAGTCAGTCGTACAAAATAGGAGAGGATCGAAGTTGAGAAACGCGGATATTATTCGTAGCTCTCGCGTTCTTAATCTCGATTAAACGTTTACGATTTGACTGGGATCCTCGTATTTTCTACGACTAACTATGCGAAATGGCACGACGTTTCATACGTTTATAGCACCTAACAAATATATGTATATATATATATATATATATATATATATATATATATATATATATTTCTACATGGATATACGTAGACATGTATCTTCCGCATGTATAAAAAAAAAAAAAAAAAAAATAAAATAAAAAAAAAAATAAATAAAACTCGATCCCCACTCCGCGCGCTTGTGCAGAATAACTCTCGGCGTTCGCTCTCGTTGTCGGATAAAAAAACCCTCCTCTAAAAAAAAAGAGAATGAAAAAAGATGGTTAAATATATCATCGTCGTGAGTCGGGGGGTAGTGGGGGTCGTGGGTGGGGGTAGGGGACGAGGTAGGAGGTGGAGGAGGGGAACAGGGGAGGAATGGTATATCGTGAAAAACGTTGGCGGGAGGATTTACTCGATTGCGAATTTTCAAATTGTTCCCCCGTGTGCGACCGGTAAATTCCCGTAAATAGTATAGAGGAATAGGTGTAGAAAATATGTATGTATGTACGTATATATGTATGTATTTACGTACGTACCGAACGAGCTCTCGAAAAACTGCGATACCTGTCTCTAGCCGCCATTGCGTTCGCTATATTCCATGATAATTTTTTTTTCCTCTTTCGGTCTTCTTTTTTTGATTTTGTTTTTCTTTTTTTTTTTTTAGTGATAAAGGATCATTGTTCACGAATATTCTCGAAATCGTTCGTCCCTTTTCGAGTAATACCGTGTATCATCGTTTCGAATATGCATAAGTAACCGAATAAGTGGTTACTTACCCTTTAATGTGGATAAGTAGAAATCATCGGTGGTGTGATAATTTGTTATCGGTGGTTGGTATATGGAAAATGTACATTTAGAAGATTGTTAACGCTACGTTGAAAGAACAAATATCATTCTATTTTAATAGAAAAATATATATATATATATATATATATATATATATAAATATATATATTTTTCCATTTCCTATTTCTGCTTGGAAAATATTCGGTCTGATATAACTAACGAAATATTCGCTCTAACCAATAGGAAAAGACAATTTTCGCAGGGAATCGAATGTACGCATGTACGTACGTACATACGTAAATACATACATATGTACATACGTACATACGTAAATACATACATATGTACATACGTACATATGTATGAATGTATGTATATATATATATATATATATATACATACATATACACACACACACACATACAGTGTATATGGTAACTTGTAAATCTGCATGTAATACATATATTCCTATATCTATGCCTACACAGACAAACACACACACACACACACACACACACACACACACACACACACACACACACACACACACACACACAAATATAAAGGGCTAAGGGTTCGTGGCGCGTAAAATGATTTCACGAGGTCCGCCGAGTCTTGCCGAGGTGCCGGCGCATCAATTCGAAGGCTCGATTAAGGCGAACCTCGTAATCCTACCTAGTAACGATCATTAGCCTATAAATCCTGACGAATCCAGTTAACGGAGGGCGCTCGTCGTACATACGGACGAGGATAAATTCCAATTTCGGATGGAGGCCCTCGAAAGAGAAATCTCTCTCCTGGAGTCTCCTGTTTCTACTCTTACTCTTACTTCCTCCCTCTCTCTCTCTCTATCTCTCTATCTATCTATCTATCTAACTATATATCTCTCTCTCTCTCTCTCTCTCTTTCTCTCTCTGATGTTATTCGAGTTCTCCTTTCTCTCTGCATAATTACAGCGATCTTTCGGTCTTCGCACCTTAGCAGACGTAAAGGAGATAAGGAACGGGAAGGGAAAAGACGGATGTGCCTCTCAGAGTTTAAGAACGAAGAAGCGAGACTTGGAGGGTGAAAAGGGGTGTAAACTCTGTCCTAACGCCAACGGCAACCCCTCTCATCTTTTCCTCCACCTCCTACTACTCTTCCTTCTACTTCTACTCTTTCTCCTCCTCCTCCTCCTCCTTTTCTTTCTTCTTCCTCTTCTTCTTCCTCTTCCTCTTTCTCTTCTATAAGCGGATATTAGCGAGACCGCCTTTCGTTTTCTCATGCCGTGAAACTGCTTGGCGTTAGCCAAGAAATTTTATCGTTTCAAGAGAAGAGAATGATTTAAGAAAAAGGGTAGGTGATATATATATATATATATATATATATATATATATATATGTATATGTATGTGTATTACTATATATAGGTATGTACGTGTATAGGTTCATAATATGAACGACGTACAATATATTTCACTGGTTATATTATATCCAATAGGCTACTCAGGATACGTTTAAGCGAATCGATTCGATTATTTTGTTTCTCCTCGATCGGAGAAATATAATGAAATAAGCAAAAAAAGAAAAGAAAAAGAATAAAAAAAGGAAAACGAAGAAATATATATTAAACTAATATCGTCGACAAGTATTTTTCTTATTATTTTTTTGATCCCTTTTAATTTATTTTTCATTTTTTCTTTTCTTTTCATAAATACCTTTGATAGACAAATATACTTCTTAAGCGTTTCGCGAACGAAATAATCTCGATGATTACTGGCATGATAAACAAAAGGAAAAACAATAAGAACAAAAATAATTTAAATGAAACAAATTTCATCGTCTCTCCAGCTCATCTTCTTTGTGTTTGTTATCTTTTTTCGAACAAACGACAAATCATTCGTATCCCGTAAAATTTCTGTTCGATTAGATTTCTCTTTCTCTCTTTCTTTTTCTATTTCTCTCGCACTCTTCGTCAAATTGTCCTCTCTCTCTCTCTCTCTTTCCTCGGGGTTTTATATTTTCGCAAAAACATATTTCGAGCGTAAAACACGTAGGGTAAATAAAATCGTATCCTGCTATACCCCTTCCCCCTCCCCCATCTATCTCTCACTTCACTATAGTAAACCCAATTTTATCCGATACACTTTTTTCCCCTCACCCCCCTCTCTCATCCTCTTATATTTTCTTTTGTGTTTTTTTTTACTCTTTCTTGTTTGCTACCCTTTCATTTTGTTTTGTTTATTTCTTTTTTACTTTTCATCTCGATGAGACGATGAGCCCCTTAAACGAACAACAGAACCCACTCCTGCGGTTTTCGTCGATACCTGACTACGGTTATTATTGTTATCTATGTATTATATGTACATACATATGTACGTACATATAATAAATAGATAAGTATATATATACATACATACATACATACATACATATTTCTCTTTTTCTCTTCATCATTATTTTCGCTATCCTTTTTGCCATACTTTCGATTCTCTCAATAGTTTCAAATTTTTCTTATCGCAACGTGTTCGTTCGAATGAGGACAAACCAAAGGGATAAAAAAAGAAAAAGAAAAAAGAAGAAGAAGAAGAAAGGATAAATATCGGTTTCCCGTTACCAACGTGTAAGATATGCACGTACATGGATATATGCGTGCACGTATGTATGTATTTTCGCATGTATTTGTTCTATTAAAACTATCACGATTGTTACTATACACATTATTTCTTTTTAATGACTTCAATAATGTCCACATCTCACAAAAAATGTTGTCGATATCACTTGCTCTCGTCGTAAACGAAAATGTCGAAATTTGATTTATGCAAATTTTTCTTACCTTCTTTTCGTTTATCTTTTTTTTTTATTTTTATTTATATGTTTTCAATTCACCTCTCCATCACGCCTCATCGTCGATAGTGTAGTACTTACGTACGTTCTCTTTTTCTTCTTTTTTTTTTTTTCTTCAAAAATTTTTTCATCCATCAATATCGGCCTTCGCTCATCGATGACGTTTCGTGGCTTCTTTCTTTTTTTATCTTACATTTTCTTTCATTCTTCTTCTTTTTCCTTCTTTCCGTCCTCTCTCCCCTTCAAATAGCAATCAAATTAAAGAGAGGAAAAAAGAGAAAAAGATTCGACAGAGCTTCATTTTTATCGTCCACGAAATTTATAACCCCTCACCCCTCACCCTTCTTATTTGTTATATCCAACCGAGCGCTTGTTCTTTTTTCTTATTCCATTATTATTAGCTGCCCTAGGTAGGACATAAAGAACAAAAAGGAAAAGAGAGTGAATCGTTGTTGTTGTTGTTTGCACCGAGGTTTACGGTGAAGTCGTAAAAGTGATCGCTCCTCGTCTCCTACCCCCTTAATTTTATTGCAAAGCGTTTCGCGTGTATATACGTACGTATGTACGTATGTATGTACATACGTATTGTTTCTCCGCTTCTCGAACGATTTTCTCTCTCTCTCTCTCTCTCTCTCTCTCTCTCTCTCTCTCTCTCTCTCTCTTTCTGTATGCCTGTCTCTCTTTCACTATTTTATACCCCAATTATCTCGTAAGGTAATAAAGATTTATTTTGCTTCGTAACTAATTTCACGGCTTATTTCGAGAAAGGGCTTCTTTTATTTTCTTTCTCTCTTTCTCTTTCCTTTCTTTTTCTTTTTCCTGTTTTTTTCCTCTTTTATCTCCTCAGAATTTTCGTAGATTCTTTTCGTTTGTACTTTGTATCTTCTCGATAACAATAATTCCTTTCCTTTTTCTCCCCCTTCGTTCTGTTTATTGTTCGTTTCGATCCAGCGAAGTTCAATATCTTCTCGTGTATTTACGTCGTCGATACTTTAACACACAATTATTCCATTTTTCGATATCCGCGAGATCTCGTTTCTTTTTTAACTCACTCACTCACTCACTCTCTCACTCCATCTCTCTCTCTCTCTCTCTCTCCATCTCTCCCTCTCTCTCGCTCTTAGTTTGCGCCAATATTTTATCACTCGAGTCTCGTGCATAGCAAAGTGAGGTCCAACAATCTGGTGCTCGCATGTCGTTATGAATTTTTTAACGTCAAATACATACGGCTCGCACGGCATCAAGCTCTTCTTTACGTGCTTCAAATTCGTTGGTAATGGATTTTCTATTTTTTTTTCTTTTTTTTTTTATTCTTTTTTTGAGGCAGGGAGGGAAAGAGGTAGGGAGGGAGGGAGGGAGACAGAGAGAGAGAGAGAGAGAGAGAGAGAGAGAGAGAGGGCGGGGATTTTATACCGGACGCATTTTCCCGTGCTCGAAAAATCGATTCGACAAAAAATCCGGGTTTATCCGAGTTAAAAGGAATAATATCGTTTGCCGTAATAGAGGGATAAAACATTGTTTCTTCTTCTCCTCCTCCTCCTTCTTTTTCTTCCTATTTTTTCTCTTTTTCTACTCTCTCTCTCTCTCTTCACCCTCTATTTTCTATATATCATTACTATATACATGTACATATCTACATCAAATACATATATATATATATATATATATATATATATATATATATATATGTATATATATATAAATTAAATGTAATCAAAATAAAATACATTTAACATTTAATGTGTAACCATATATATATATATATATATATATATATATATATATATATATATATATGTACATGTATGTATGGAAAATAATCCAATTTCTTTTTTTTGTTTATTTTTCTTTATTTTTTTTAAAAAAGACGATATTGGAAGGATATTGCGTGCCAATAAAAAAAAAAGAATGAACGAAAAGAAAGAAAAGAAAAAAATATCTGCGGAATATGATAAATGATAATGATCCAATCCCGTCGAGGGATAACAACGTAATACGTTAGATGCAAATATAGATACGGATGATCTTATGCAAGATAGAAAATATGACCGAGGGGAGGGAGAAAAGGAGGGAAGAAGGGAGAAGGAGGAGGGGAGGAGAAATATGACGGTAAAGATAAGTATCAGTACCCTCTTAACATTAAGCATCATAATCGGATCTCTTCAGCATTTGAATTTCAAGCATCGACATCGCGAGTATCTACGTGCAACAGGTAAGTTTACATTTTTACGTACCAAACATCTGCTGTGTACGTGAAAAAGAAAGGGGAGCAAACGGACAAACGAGAAAACGAAAAAAAGAGAGAGAGAGAGAGAGAGAGAGAGAGAGAGAGAGAGGGAGAAGCAGAAAGAAAAGAGAGAAGAAATGGACGAGGTAAAAAGAAAGAATTTTGTTTATCTTTATTTTTTCTTCCTTTCCCTTCTCTTCCTCTTCCGCCACCTTCTTCTACTTGTCTTTCATTTTTTCTTCTTTTTTCTCTTCTTCTTCTTCTTCTTCTTCATGAGAGAATTTTCTTTAATGACAGAGAAGATGAGTACCGACGTTAAATAGTCAAGTCAGTTTATACATCTCTCTCAACGTTTCGTGTCCATTGAAGTTCATCAAAGTTTATTCGTTTATAAGATTCGTGGAATCAAAGAGGGTTACACCCTGCAATCGGTATTTTTTTTTCTTTTTTTTTTCCTTTCCGTTTGCCTTCTTCCTCTCCTCCTTGTCTCTCTTCATCATAATCTCGAGATGAAAAACATCGTTTCTGTCCGGAAATTTTCTCTTTCTTTTTTTATTTTATCAAAGGAGGAAAAATATCGGTACGACGTCGTCGACGAGAATATGCAAGGATAATCATTCATTCCCATTAAATATTATTTATCATCGAACGACGCTTACCTCGTCGCGGATCTTGTTTTTTTTTTTTTTTATAATTTTATAAAATATTACGTTTCCGCCCGTAGAGTATGTATAATATACGGGTACAAATAAAAATACGTACTTGGGTAAATAAAATAAGTAATTGCATTATGTCTCGATGATGCAGAAGGCGTAGAGATTCTTTTTTTCAGGATCGAAAAGATTCTTTTGATCTTTCCTCGTTGAAAAATCTCTTTTCCTTCCTGAAAAGTCTCTCGCGTATTCGTTGGATGTAGAAGGAAAGAGAGGAAAAGAAAAGAGGAAAAAAGAGAAAACAAAAAAGAAGGAAATAGTAGAACTCAGAAAACGGAATTACGTATGTACGTGTCTAGACGCGAAAATACGGTACGATAAAAGAGTTTCGAGGTGAAAATAATTATACTTTGAAATCTCGTTTCAAAGACGAACGCTCGCAGTCGACTTTCTTCCGTCACCGAGCAAATCCGATCTCCATGATACTTTTCTCACTCTCTCTCTCTCTCTCTCTTTATTATTTTTTTCGCATGGTTTCTTTTTCTTCTTTTTTTTATCTTTGCGAATGGTGAAATATAGACGGACGGTTGGATAGATAGATGGATAGATAGGTAAATACATAGATAGAAAGAGAAAGAGAGAGCGAGAGAGAGAGAGAAAGAGAGAGAAAAGAAAGAAGAAACAGAAAGACGTATAAGTTGGTATAAGAATATTTCGTCGAAATAAAATATATATATATATATATATATATATATATATATATATATATATATATATATATATAGGTTGTCAAGGATGATATTTGTAGTCAATAATGCCCAATTGCCTTTTACTACAAATTTTATTCTTGACGACCCAATATATATACCTAAACCAGAACGCATACCGACATTTTTTCTTTCGTTTCGTTTCATTTCACTTTGTTTTTTTTTTTTGTAAATTTTTTCTATTTCCTTTGTTTCCGACAAGATCTTTTTAACCGACGTCGAAAGACGATAAAAGATTAATGGGACGAGAAGGTGTCTGTAATTTACGTCCTTCGTTCGTTCCTTCCTTCCTACCTTCCTACCTTCCTTTTCCTCCTTCCATATCTTACTGCCTGTTTTTCCTTTCCCCTTTACTACTCACCTCCCCTTTCCCTTTCCATTTTTCTTTTCTTTTTTTCTTTCGCGGAAAAATAACAAGACCGTAATAATGCGAAGGGTACTTTACGAGGGTAGGTATCTCGTAATCCGTGCCAACGTAAAGCGTGTCCGGTCCTTAGTTTCAGACTCATCCTCTCTCTCTCTCTCTCTCTCTCTCTCTTTTGACTACAAGAGAAAGAAAAAGAAGAAAAAGAAGAAAAAGAAGAAAGGAAGAAAGAAAGAAAGAAAGAAAGAATGACGACATTGTTTGTCGGAGGTGTAATGGAGAACGTATAGTGAGCAGAAGGGAGGAGTAAAGGGAGGATTAAAGGGAGAACAGGGGAAGAAGGGCAAAAAGATAACAGAGAGCCATATCGTGCAGAGATCTACTTGGTCGACATCGAGAGAGAGAGAGAGAGAGAGAGAGAGAGAGAGAGAGAGAGAGAGAGAGAGAGAGAGTAATGACGTTTTCAGGCATCTTGACAAAAGGTGCGAAGTAAGGTCGGTCACAGGTCGATGGTTCGAGGATGATATCGTCGAGAAGATGGAACGAACGGTTACTCCCTTCCCATCCCTTCCACTACCCCACCACCCCGTCTTCTCACTCTCTACTCCTCTACTCCCCATTTCACCCCACCGCACCCCATCGCACTCCATCAACCGGTCGAAGAGTGGACCAGGTCACGAAGCCCATCAAAAAGGTCTCCTATACTCCCTATCTACCGATTTAACCAACTAGTTTTCTAGTTCCCCACTAGACACCCATTCCCCTCTCCTCCCCTAGCCCTACCCCTACCTCATCCCCCATCATCCCCGTACCCTTCATTCTCTTCCCACTATTTTGCACTGTTTTTTTTCGCGTGTTTTTTTTTTTATTTTTCGTCGAAGGTCATTCCACCCTTCATTCTTCATCGGCGAGGCTGAGGGAATGGCTATGATTTGCTCGATACGCCGTAAATAACGAACGAGGATTTTTACGATCGATGGATGGATGGTTGGATGGATGGATGGATGAATGGATGATGGGACGACGACGATGATAATGATGATTAGATCCCTACTCGTCGAAAATCCGTTCTCACGATAGTTTTTAAATAGATAGAATTGCGAACGAGGGTCGTTCGAGTTATACGAAGATATTTTTAGAATCGATATGATGCACCATTCTACTAGTAGTACATTCTACTATTGGTACTATTACTACTACTACTACTGTTACCATATGTGTGAGTGATATAGAATATCGGCGAAATTTGAAACGATGAATTCTCGTTCGGTACTACGCGCACGCCTTTGAATAATTATTATTCCAGAGACGATGGTAGGCAAGACAGAGCGAGAGTAAGAGAGTCAGTGTGTGTGTGTGTGTGTGAGAGAGAGAGAGAAAGAGAAGAAAAAAGGATCAAGAGGCACGCGAGAAAATGTCAGGAGGGATTTCGTTGTCCTCTTTTCGGATAAGTTCGAGCGGATAATTACGAGTAGGTGTCCCTTTTATTTCTCTCCACCTCCTCCTCCTCCTCCTTTTCTTCTTACTCCAAACTTCTCGAAGGATCTCGTCTTTTTCACGAGAGAGTTTACGAAAGACATAGTTACTTTTACATATATAAGTGTACATATATATATATATATATATATATATATATATATATATATATATATACACTTATATATACACTTATATATATATACACCTAGTTTTCTTCCCGTCTTTAGGGGATCGTCGATCACCGGGAGACTAGATCGATGCGACGTTGAACGCCACCAAAATGTCTACCTTACATTTTCCAGAACAGTGGACTGGATGGCAGGCACCCTCGCCCAATATGGCGGCCGTTACATTGAACGAATAGACGAACGAATTATATTCACGTTGTACTCGTGAGTAGGGCCTCCTCCTCCCCTTTCTACACCCCCAATTACCAACCAAATCCCACCTCATCGCCACTATCATCGCTACTATCAATCCGATCTCAAACGAATGCTCAGTAAAAACAAAAATAATAAGAGCGATAGAAATAGAGAGAGAGAGAGAGAGAGAGAGAGAGAGAGAGAGAATAAGAGGATTTCGATCTAAAAAAAAGGAAAAAAAATGAAACTATGAAACAGCGTGTACTTGGGTAGAGCGGCGCACCCATCGCCCTCCCCCTATCCCATGTATTTTGATGCCTAACACGTTTTTCTTTTTGTTATTATTTTGTTGTTCTTTTTCTTGTTTCCTGTTCCTTTATTTTTCTAACTTTCGCGATAATTTTGTAACGAATTTACTCTTGGCGTGCATAACAGTGAGCCTCTTCCCAATGGTTATGCTATGGACGCTTTTATAATTTGTTAATTACAATATTCATTATATGATGTGTGTGCGTGTGTGCGCTCGCGCGTGTCTTTGTGAGAATATGCCTTTATATTATAATCACCTTATTAACTTAATTATCAATCAGATTAACATCCCCTAACTACGTTTATTTATTAATATATTAAAATCATAAATGAAAATCCAAAAAGGAAGAATGGAAATGGAAGAGGTAAAGTTTCGTATTAATTAGTTCGATTCAATTTTTAATTATTAGAGAGTTATATAACTTGTGTGTATATATATATATATATATATATATATATATATATATATATATATATATATATATATATATTTCTTTCTTTGATACATCTATTCATAAGAAAAAGTTTGGATCGATTGATAAAAAGTTGTTAAAAGAAAATATTTTATTAACAATAAATTTCGATTCAAATATCGGGTCAATGAATGAATGAATAAATAAATGAATGAATGAATAAATAAATAAATAAATAAATAAATAATTTATTTAATGGGAATAAATAATTATGATGTTTCGACGATGATAGATTATTTGAGTGAACGTGACGATCCTTCATATCAATCCTTTTCACTTTGATTTTCTCGATAACAAAGTGAAATCAGGCCGGTGATGACCGAGCGATCCGCTTATCGGAATCATTTAATCATGCCGCATAATGAATCAGCGATGCGTATAATGTCATGGAATGATCCATCCATCATGCGTCTCACCGCGAAAACGGTGACATGGTCTAGCATATGCTTGTATGTTATATCAATGTACACGTATTCACATATGTACTTACATACGTACATACTTACGAATGTATGTATGTATGTATGTACGTACGTATATGGGTTGTTACCTATCTTCTTATATACATACGTACACGTACATATGTACGACTCGGCATTTCAATGAAGGAATTTCAACGATAACGGAGATTCTCGAAATTTGTAAAAATCGAAGCGAACGCTACGACATGGCCGGTAGCGTATAGCGTTCCGCGTTTTAGATTCGTGAACTGGAATATAACCACAGGCGTGCACATCGGCGATAGAAATAAAAATCATAATCCGACGAACGAATCCAATCGTTCGAATTCTTTCGAATTCGTTTCGGTCTATAACGGTTTAAATATTCGATCGTTATATCGCGAGATAAAATAGTGAAGAATGGTAAAACAATTAATGCCAATTGTTTTCTTAGTTTTAATTAGATCACATGAATGAGGTCTTATTGTTTGTTATGTTATTAATTAATATTGATGTTATTGTTGAGCTAATTCAATTAATATTATTCGAGAAAATAATTTGGATAATATTTTAGCGGCGTGAGGCCGTGGGCAGGGGACGGGGAGCGGGGGGATGATAAATCATTCGTACGGTCAATGATCTTATTTCATATTTGAATGATATAGATGATCTAAGGATCTATTATATGTATTATATGTATTCATATATTCTAATAATAAATTTCTATAATCTATATCTATTATATGTGTGTATATTATATCTTGTTATAGATTATTTAGAATAGCTATTATATATATAGAAAGAGAAAGAGAGAGAGAGAGAGAAGAGTTAAGTGATGCATGGAATTAAACACAATCATTATGCTTCGCCTGAGAGAAAGAGGGGGGGGGGGCGTGGAGGGAGAGAGAAGAAGAGAGTAACAATTAAAATAGTTAATTTCTACGATATCTCGTTAAAACGCAAAAATATATGCATTTAGCATTTATATTCTAATACGATTAAATACATATTTCCCTGTAATATACAATAGTAGACGTTACACTCGAATTTAACCTCTTTAACCTCCTTTCACTTCTATAATCGATTACTTATAAATTATTCGATAATAACAATTCTTCATCGTCTCCTTCCAATCGCTCGCGCGTATTTATTAATTGAGAATCTAAAAAAAAAAAAAATAAAACAAAAAGAAGCAAAGAAAAGAAAAAAAATTATTCGAACGATCTTTCAAATCCTTCAGAAAATTTATTACACTTATAAGAGTAATTATACCCTATAGAAAAGGAACGATACCTAATTAGAATTCTTAGTACGTGACACTAGATCACAGATCGAAGAGAATTTCGAAGTCGTTAAAAATCAAACTTATTCGTACTTCTCTCTCTTTTTTTTTTTTTTTTTGCAGTTTTTCGAATGCTTTTTACCAGGAGTTAGAGTAAGAGGGATGGATGGATAGATGGAGAGAGAGGTGTGGGGTAGTGAAGAGACGTGACGAGGCGAGGCGAGACGGAGGGGTTTCGCATAGGACAAGTTGGTTTTTCGATGCACCGACCTGTTAGATGCACCGCAACGATGCACGCGTGCGTATACGCGATAGGGCGTATCATTGAGCTGAAAGAATAGATGACTGTAGAGCGAGCGAACGAGCGAGAGAGAAAGAGAGAGAAAGGGGAGAGAGAGAGAGAGAGAGAGAGAGAGAGAGAGAGAGAGAGAGGAGAGCAAAAGAGAATTATACAGTACGCTACGTGCCCAGTGCTCGTGGTGTGGAAAATTGATGTCGATGGCGGGCAACGTTCGCGACGACGAGCCAACGATAGTGACTTTGTTGGCAGATTCATTGCGCTTGGTTCACGGTAATTGTTTCAACCTGCTTTTCTAAAACGAAAGAGAGAAAGAGAGAGAGAGAGAGAAAACGAGAGAAAGAGAGAGAGAGAGAAACAGAAAACGAGATAGAGAAAACTTTTCGAAACTCTTCGAAGCTCATCTTCTCTCACGTTTTTTCTTTCATATCTCGCCTTAAACGTTATCATTAATTTATCTGTCTCTCTCTCTCTCTCTCTCTCTCTCTCTATCTCTCTTTTTCTCTTTCTCTCTGATATTATAGTACGATATTATCGTAATATATGAAAGAGAAACAAAAAGAGGTGTAAAAAATAAAAAAGAAGAAAAGAAAATAAATGAAAAGAAAAATGATTGAAACGCGCAGCAATATGGAGGTTCGAAAATTTCTATTATATTCGTAGAACCGTGATAGTAGTAGTAGTAGTAGAGTAGTAATAGTAGTAGTAGTTCATTTTCCCGTGGAACGCGCTTTGTATACCTATCCTTACTTCTTCTTCTTCTTTTATTGTTCTTTTTCTTTTTTCGTTTTTTTTCCCCCCCCTTTATATTACTATTACTAAAACTACATACGTAATATCGACGCAGTTATGGCGTTTTATTTTTTCTATATCGCACGATACTACGATGAAAAATGTATTGCATTCAATTTGTTCGTGCAATAACAATTATTCGATATGAAATTAACATAATAATATATACATTATGTATTATATATTATATATATATATGTTTTTTTTTGTATTTTCAAACTATACATGCCGTGTTAACGATATGAAATATTCTCTTCATTATATAGGATCGTTTATGACTAATATAAAAGAATAGAAACAAAATAACGCGATTTGTATCAAACAAAAGTTGGGAATTGAAAATCATTTTTTAATTTCGTTAGATATTTTCTTCCAAAAATGTTAAAAAACGATTCCGTCTATTAAAACGAGGCAGTGGGGGAGGGTTGGGATTGGGGTTGGGGTTGAGGATGCGGAGTAGTGGCAGTAGCTGTCGGTTATTCGAAAATTCATTCGTTCGAACGAACTCTTAAGCGTCCGTTTAATTAGTACGACATAATAAAGATTCGATTAATTCTTTATCGCCTTGCTCTAATTCGGTAGGGAAGGAAAGAATAAAAAAAAAAAAAAAACAGAAAAAAAGAGAAACGAAGAATAAAAAATTAATGTTCGCAGGATAAAGAGCCGGGAACGAACGGAATGGAACGCAAATATCTTTCGATTATTATAAATACAGGCTTTCGCGTTGTTGGACATAAAGAGTGCACTTTGTTTTACGTATGTACTTAAGTAC
This sequence comes from Dolichovespula saxonica, assembly GCA_911387935.1. Classification (NCBI taxonomy): domain Eukaryota; kingdom Metazoa; phylum Arthropoda; class Insecta; order Hymenoptera; family Vespidae; genus Dolichovespula; species Dolichovespula saxonica. The sequence continues at coordinate 5,989,116 of OU427002.1, read as the reverse complement.
CACCTATACATACACATACGTACATATACGTACGTACGTAGTACTTACTATGCGTACATGCATATACCTACGTGGACCGGTGTTAACGACTAAGTGCCAATTAACGTCAAATTAATTATGATTCTTTCAGATTCGGTTCGGTCGGAGTACGTCCATCTCGATTATTCGCGATAATCGATTTATTCGCGTATCATCGTACTCGAGAAAGGAGAGATTTTCGTCAGGGTTCTTTTCGACTCTTGACCTACGACAACAATCCTCTCTCTCTCTCTCTCTCTCTCTCTCTTTCTCTCTCTCTCTATCTCTATCTCTCATTCTTTCGATATGACGACGTGTCGTGATAATAAATTAAAATGAAAGAGAAAAAGAAAAAAAGAGGAAGAATAGAGAAAAAAAAGAACAAAAGAGAGAAAAAGGGAAAGAGAATAAGCAAATGGATTCGTCGGAGGTGGAAGGAGAAAAATGAAAAAAGATTAAAAAAAAGGAGATAAAGAAGGAGGAGGAGGAGGAGGAGGAGTTGTAGAAAAAGGAGAACAAAAAGATTGGAATATAGTATTTCGAAGGAAAGTAGCATTTTCTCTTTGCCAACTAAAACAAGAATTCGTCGTTGATCCAAAGGGACCCTATTCCGCGTTATCATTCGCTTATGCTTCCTTGCTTTCTCCTCTCTTGTTTATTGTCTCGAGGCGTTTCCAAGAGAGCTTTCCCATTTGGATTCCGGTTTCTCCCTTTAAGATATCTCAGCCGATATTCGTTGCTTATCCTCATGTATCTACATGCGTGTGTGTGTGTGTGTGTGTGTGTAATCATACCGTACATAATGCACCGCTAACTTGTATTAAACAATAAAACTAATCACGAGCGTATTTCACCATTTCATTAGAATATCTCAACTTTGAAATTTTGCCCCGACTAAATTATTAATGTATCCTTCTAGATGGATAAATACATAGCGATATATAAATAGATAGATAGATAGATAGATAGATAGATAGAGAGAAAGAAAGAGAAAGAGAGGGAGAGAGGTGGAGGGAGAAAATAAATGCAAATTTTACATTATTGTCTGTATTAATAAATCTATACAAGTGTGTTGTGCACAAAGAAAAATTTCGTAAATATTAAAAATATCAAACAAAAATAGAAAATAAACAAATAAATAAAAGAAAGGAATGATTCGAACGAACGTTGTACGACGTTAAAAATAATAGGACGGAGGAAGAAGATAGAGACGAGGGGATAAATCGTAAAGTGACAATTATTTGACGTTGCGATTATCCTCAAGATGATCACCAAGCGAAAGTCACGTTAACGTCTTCGAACGAAATCCTAATATATCTTTTTATTACATATATATTTACGTAAGTGTTAGTATATATGTTCATAAATGCTAAGTGACATGAAAATATTTTCGCAAGGTTACCCTACACGCATCCTTCCATTTAGAAATATAAACATTCTGAATAGAGTAACCCCAGAATAGTCGAAAAAATATTGCTATATGGTGTGTTGTTTTTCTTGACTCAAAAGATACAGTATTACGTCATGAAATATTTTCTCTGTCTTTTTATTCTTCCATCTATATATATATTTTATACTCAAGCAAATAATCACGTGTATGCGTATAAATCAGGCGGAATGATGTGCATGCATTTAGTTACTTAATTACGTGTATATTAACACATTACGTATATTAGACGCACGTACACAGATACACAAAAAATATGATATACATATATATATATATATATATATATATATATATATATGTATGTATGTATGTATGTATGTATGTATGTATGTATGTATGTATGTATGTATGTATATTTACATATATGTATGTATGTGTTGACATAAAAAGGAATCACGCGTCTCCGACAAGAGAAATGATAAATGTTTATTCAAAGACGCGATACTAGACAGTGCCATGAAATCGTTCATGCGTAACAAGCAAGTACGGATATCGTTCGGCGAGTTATCCTGATGAATAAATCACTATAGTGATATCGGGTCGAATTGACTGTGAGAGAGAAAAAGAGAGAGAGAGAGAGAGGGAGAGAAGGGGGAGAGAGATAATATTTCATGGAATATAGTTTAACAATTTTTTTCTTTCATCCTCGATCGATAATTTTTAAACGCAGAACGAACATAAGAGGAAACGACGAAAAAAACTTACGTTGAAAGATTTCTTCACGAGGCAATGCGTTCAATCGAAATGAGAAGAAGAAGAAGAAGAAGAAGAAGAAGAAGAACAACAACAACAACAACAACAACAACAACAACAACAACAGCAAAAAGAAGAAAACGAAGAAGAGGAAGAAGGAGCAGTGGGAGAAAAGAAAAATCGAAAACAAAACAAACGGGAAAAGAGGAAAAACATTCGTGCCACTTGCCAGGGGGAAAAACAATTTAGTATTTCGTAAGACGGATCGTAGGAGGGGATGAAACGTGGATGGAGGCTGGCTCGGTGGTAGTAGGAGAGAGGGATGGTAGGAAAATGGCGAAAAAAACTTGCTGCAACTTATGGTTTCTTGAAGCCTATGGGTTCTCCTTTCGTGAGGTAAAGGTAAGGTAAGGTAAGAGGAGAATAGAAAAGCCTTAGAAAATTTATTAAGGAAAGAGTTTGTCGTAGGTGAGCGTCGCTATTAAAAGTGGCAGGGGGAGGGGGCGGGAGGGTTCGCGGGGAAATGTGGCGGAGGCGGAGTCGAAAGGAAAAAGAAAACGGAGAAAAGAGAAGGGGAAAAGAAAAAGGAAAAAATAAAATGCGGCGAGGCTGTACCCAGCACGTTCTCGTCGTAGAACCCCTGACTGGCAAGCGAAGGCTGTTTTCGCTAAAGCTGAAAAGTTTTCGCGGCCTAGTTTCGAATGGTCGTCGAGGGAAGAAGATGAGGAAGGAAAAGAAATAGAAGAATGAGAGAG
>OU427002.1:5976200-5981200 GCA_911387935.1 Dolichovespula saxonica | reverse complement strand
AGAGAGAGAGAGAGAGAGAGAGAGAGAGAGAGAGAGAGAGAGAGAGAGAGTTCTATTACGAGTCATTATTTTATTATTAGGTTTTTCTTTTTCGTCAAATGATATCATTTTCCTATAACACGAAAGGTGTTTTTTATACGACGTTTTCTTTATTACTTTTTTTATTACTTTCGATAATTTCTGCTTTTCTTTGGTTTCATCCTTTCCGTCATTTTCGTTATTTCCTCTTTTTCTTCTTCTTTATTTCTCCCTTCTCTGTGTTTATTTATTTATTTATTTTTGTTTTTTGGCTATTACGTTTCAATCTTCCTTGTTTTTAATGTAAAATGCATCTTCTTATCAGCAGATTATTACGTGTTCCTATTTCCTTTTACCTTCTTTTATTGTTTCTTTCCCACCCTCCTCTTCCTCCTCCTTTTCTTCCTCCTCTTCTTCTTCTTCGTCTTCTTCTTTTTCGACGAGCTCGTTTTTAAGGATTCAAAAACTCTTGGATAATTGAGCTGAAGGGAATTATTAGTTTGTAGGACAAATAATTCAATACTGTGTTTATGCTCGTAAAGTAGTTTGGAAGATAAAGGAAAGCCAAATAAAGATGAAATAATATCGGATATATAATATAAAATGTAGTAGAAATGGGAGAGTTTAATTATGTCGCAATTAGGATGTTGTTCTCTCGTGAGAGAAAAAAAAAAAAAGAAAGGAAAAAGAAAAAGATAGATCTACAATGCTTTTATTATTTTATTACCTCTTCAATTTTTATTTTTTTTATTTATTTATTTATTTATTACAATTTTTTCTCTTTTTCATTTATCTTCAATTTGAGGAAAGATAAAGACAGTATATGTATGCAAAGGAATGAGAGAGAGAGAGAGAGAGAGAGAGAGAGAGAGAGAGAGAGAGAGAGAGAGAGAGAGAGAGAGAGAGAGAGAGACAGAGAGAAAGAGAGAGAGAGAGTGAGAGTGAATAAATTGATCTATTTCCTCGTGGACGATCATTTCAATCGATTTATAAAAAAATTCGCAGAAGAAGATGAATAATCGATCATCAATTGAAAAGCTTTCGAAATATATATATATATTTTAATTTAGACATAGAATAATAAAAATTTTCAATAGTGAAAGAAAAAAAACAAAAACAAAATACTCTACACAGTTTTATTTACTCAGATATAAATAAGCAAATACGCCAAACATCATCTTCTCAAACGAAAGGAAAAACAATTTTTTACTTTATAAATCGTATATAAATTTTTTCGAAAAAAAATCCTTTAAACGAGATACAAAAGAGAGAAGAAGAAGAAGTAGGAGAAGAAGAAGAAGAAGAAGAAGAAGAAGAAGAAGAAGAGGAAGAAGAGGGATTGGAAACATGCAAAGTAAACATAACAGAATCCTTCAGGAGGGATGATATTGCGCGTGCATCTCGTATTGCACTTGCTTGTTCTGCTTGATGTTAATTTTCTATCTAAATTTATTCGAGATAGAAGCTGCCCGTATATTGTAAATTACATACATATACATACATACATAGATACGTTTGGCGTATGCGTGATTTAATTCGAGTGTACCACAATATTTAACGAAAAGTGATAAGAAGAGAATCGACGTCTCTCGTTTGCATAAATTTTGATTTTACGATTTTGTTATGAAAATCGTCGCATTATGATCGAATCGCACTTTGCAAGATAATATTTATCGAATTCCCCGATATTGTAAAAGAAATTTTTATTTCTATATAAAAAAAATGACGATTATTTGTTTAAGACGAATTGTATAAGATAAACGATAAAATTTAGATTTTTATTCGATAACGATCTACGTGATATCATTATATTATCTTTTTTATAATTCGTAGAAATTATTATTATTATTATTATTATTATTATTATTATTATTATTACTATTATTATTACTATTATTATTATTATTATTATTATTATTATTATTATTATTATTATTTACGCGTCAATGAATTTTCGCGAGTGCGTGTATTTATTTAAAAAAAACAAAAAAAGTATTTCAATTTAAATTCAATACTTCTACTTGTCGACATTTTAATTTAATAGCCGAGAAAAATCCTATTTTCGTTCAAGGGAGAATAGCGAAAACGATAACTGTTACTTTGGATTGGGGAATAGATAATATTAGATCGTTCTAATCCATAAACCCATTTCGAAAGTTTCTCGAATTGCACCCAAGTGAGATACGCCAAACTATTTCCCTCTCTCTCTCTCTCTCTCTCTCTCTCTCTCTCTCTACATATATATATATATATATATATATATATATATATATATATTTCTGTCTCTTTCTATCTCTCTCTCTCTCTCTCTCTCTCTCTCTCTCTCTCTCTCTCTCTCTCTCTCCTTGTCCCACCATTTCTTTTTCTTTGTTAACATAGAAATGAATGATCTGTTTATTGTTATTACATTCAATAGAAACAAAACTCACGACAATTAAAAATTAATTTCGATGCGTAATTTGAATGCATATATGTATATATATATATATAAATTTTATTATTATATGTTATATATTATCTAATATTTCCAAATGATAACGCGTAATGTCAGTGTAATATGATCATACGATAGAAAAAAAAGTGAAAATAAAAAAGCGGAATAAAAAGAACACAAATGTGTTTATGTTACAATGAAATATAGCGAAGGAAAAATATTTGCTTGGGGAAAAAGAAAACCATTACTTTTACGTGAACGTGAATGAAAAAATAATGGATTTCTTTTTCCGCAATCTAATATTTGCCAGGAAATATCAAAGGTGTCTCATTAAGAGTAATATATTTAGGAAAAAGAAACAAGCAAAAAAATTGTTAGCATAGAGTTTTAAGCAAACTAACTTGCTAATAAGCTTTTACTCAGCAATTTAACGATTCAGCAAAGTGTACTTTCTTGACCTTTTCGCTTTTAACGAGATTCTAATAACTCGTAATATTAAATTTACATGTAATATCATATCTATGTATGTGTGCGTATGAGTGTGTCATCCAATTGCAAATGTATAATTTTTCGAAAGACACTTTAACGAATTTTTGATTAATTATTGTAACGACTTATTTTTATTATTTGTTATTCAATCGACTCGATAAAATTATTTGATCGATTTTAGAATATATATATATATTCTATTTTACGTCACACGTTCTATGTTCTCCGACATTAATCTTGCACGTTAATCGAAATATTATTAAAAGTAAAATAATTTTTAAAGAGTATATAATATTCGTATTCGAATGTAATGATATTATATAATAATATCGGAGGTATACGGGTTTAATGATTACAAGATTTCTTATGTAATTATATTAATTAATTGAAATCGTATCGAATAAATGATCGGCATTCGCGAAGCAAGCAAAATGATAAATTTTCTATTCCGTTTTGTTACGCGTTCCGCGCGCGTAAGGATTATCCTTTGAAATAAAATATTAATGGAGGACGGATTATGCGTTGATATAAGAAAGAAATAAAAAAAGAAATAGAAACGAAGAAGAGAAGAAAGGAAAAGAAAAGGAATTAAACTGGATAAAGTAGAAGAAGTAAAAGAGATGGAAGATGAAAAAAAAATGAAAAAGAAGATGAAGAAGGAAGATGAAAAATTTAAGAGTAGTTTGTGCAGACGCAAGCTGGCTTAAATCCTTTGATTTTTTAATGTCCTTCTCAAATATCTCATAGTTTCATTTCCTTGAGGGTTAGCCAAAACTTTCTTTTGATGTAGTTAGAACAAGATATACGTATATATATACACACACACGAACGAGAGATGTTTATATATGCATGTAAAGAGAGAAAGTTAGAGAGAAAGAGAGAGAGAGAGAGAGAGAGAGAGAGAGAGAAAGAGAGAGAGAGAGAGATAAAGATAGTTAGGATCAGTAGAATGTGAGAGCAACGTTCTTCGAGGGACAATCTCTTGCTTAAGTTTTCTTACTGAGATGTTTCCAAGCAACATTGAATTGCTGACTGCAGTTATGCACTTTAGTAAGTGTAATCATTTCTTCTGAATGGTCAAACAACATTCGTCCTATCTCTCTATATATATATTTTTTCTTTTTTTTTTTTCTATCTAACATCGCCAATTTTAAAAAAGATAAAAAAAATAGATACATAGACAGACAGATAGATAGAGACCCAAATACAAATACATTGAAAAATGATATGAAAAATATAAATGAAAGAAAAAATAATATTTCGATCTCTTTCTCGTTTTTTTTTTGTTTATTTTTAAAAAATTCGTCGAAATTGATATGTATATTATTTTCATAGAAAAATTAATCAGGAGTAGATATTTAGTTTAATTATAAATTCGTATTTTCTTATACTTTCTTTTTTCGTTATTACACTAATGTAAGAGGAGTAGAAGACTTTAAGTATACTTTTCAAAGGAACACACTATAACGCACACGTGCACGAACAGATAAAGATAAAGACACACACACACACACAGAGAGAGAGAGAGAGAGAGAGAGAAATTTCAATATCGTTAAAATTTCCCGCAACGTGGAATCCTTTTTCTCTTACTGACGCCAGCCATTTTGCAAACGTCGTTTCAATTTCCACAGTGACTTCCAAAAGAACAAGATAAAGAAATGTACAATAGAGAAAACATAGAGAGTAGTATAAGAAAATTCTTGATTCAAAAGTATCAACAACGCGCATTCCTTTACCTATCCCCATATAAAAATTTACTTTGTACTAGTATCTACTGTTATATCCAAACGTATGTACAGAAAGAAAGAAAGACAACGAGAGAGGGAGAGGTAGAAAGAAATAGAGGGAGAGAGAGAGAGAGAGAGAGAGAGAGAGAGAGAGAGAGAGAGAGAGACAGACAGACAGAAAGAAAGAAAAAGAGAGAGAGAAAGAGAGAAAGATACGCCAAAATGTGTTTTCGTGCTAACACTTTTTGACTTTATTCTTTGGTTTAGGTTCAAGAGGACAACAACTGGACGAGGTAAACTTACAATGAACGATATAAAAAGATATATATATA
>OU427002.1:5943700-5973700 GCA_911387935.1 Dolichovespula saxonica | reverse complement strand
TCGATGAAAATATACGCCAACGACGCTATACGACGATTTTATTCGGGGGGTGGGGCGGTGGGAGGGTTGGATCGGATTTGGTTTAAGGAACGTTAACGCGATTTACTTCGACGTTTAAACGTGTAAACGAATTCTTACGTTAATAATAAAGTCTCTCTCTCTCTCTCTCTCTCTCTCTCTCTCTCTTTCTCTGTGCGTGCGTGCGTGTGTTTGTTTTTCTTGCGCATTTGAATAAATTTGTTTACGAAAACGTCGTAAACTGTATGTTATCTTTAGAGATTAGAAAAGAAAAAAAGTACGTCGCAAATTGAGTAACATCGAATAGTTTTAAACGATACAGATTTTCTAAGATTTTAGATACTGTAACCCTTTTTAGTTTTCTAATATGTAAGATATTAATTTGAAATATCGATACTAATCCTACTCGATATAGGAATACGCGTGAGTGAGTAAATGCGTGTATGAGCTTAATATATTGTATCTGTTGATGCTACGGTTTAATATCGTTATATCGGTGTATCATTATACGATATGTAATGCCAACTAAACAGTTAGACAGTTTGTATTTAGATATGATATGCATGGATACTAAAAGGCTACTATGTATATATATATAAATATATATATATATATATATATATATATATATATATATATGTATGTATAAGTGTATATAGTTTAACATGTTTAGAGACTGGATTATATGACGTATAACGTCATGAGCATATGGGAATATGTTAGTTTGCAGTATAATAATTTTTTTTACTCATAAATACGTGATAAGACGGTTATCCTAATGTGACATGTATGAACGTAATTATTGTATGCACATAGGTATTTGTATATATATATAATAATAGCGTTAACCGTGATAAGTCTTATCCACGATATCGATTCTTTTTTCTTCCTTTCTTTCCGTTTCTTTTTTTCCTATTTTTGTTCTCTCTCCCTCTTTATACTAACCCTAATCCTCTAACCCTCTTTTTACCCAATCGTTTCTTTCCACATTGAGTACGATCATAGCGAAATATAATTAATATCGAACATTTTATTCCGTCGATTCGCATATTTTAACCTCTTATTGTTTACGTTTAATTGAAAATATAATAATAATAATAATAATAATAATAATAATAATAATAATAATAATAATAATAATGGTGCTAATAATGATAATAAGATAGATGAATTCTCGTCGAGGCTTTATTTTTTGTTTTTGTTTTTTGGCAGATTCACGAAGACGGATTTGCGAATATATGCGCTTAACCGTGCGTTTTTCGGTTGATCCGTGCGGGTATAAACGGGAAACGGAAACGAGAAGGAAAATTTATGCATAGCATCGCAACTTCTGCGGATTACGTGCGGCCAAGAGTACCTAAACGGGAGACCGGAGTAACAGGTAGGATCGAAACGAATAAAGCGAGGATATGCTTTATTTGTGTAAGAACGAAACTCGATAAATTCGTTTTGTAATAGGTACATACACACATACGAACACACACACACACACACAAACACACACACACACACGTGTATATGTATGTAAAATATTCGATTATCTCGCGAAGTAGACGTCACGTCAATACAATTTTGTATCATTGCGAATGATACGAACGTTTCATATTATTCGTAATTAGATACACGTGTTTGCGTTAGAATGTGTGTGTGTGTGTATATGTATGATCGAAATTGATGAGAGAGAGAGAGAGAGAGAGAGAAGGAAATGAAAGAACGGCCAATAAGCTGAAGTTGGAATGTTTCGAATGTAACATTTAAAACAAACAACGTGAATTTTGTTTTTTTCTCTTTCGTTTCTATCCTTCTTTTTTTTTAATATATATGCATTTATATATTTAATAGAAGCAATATTGGTAAAGCAGTATTGGATCGTTCGATTGGATTAAAATATCTATGAAAAGGAGAGGAAAAGGAAGAATAGAAACGGGGGAAAAAAGGAAGAGAAAAAAGAAAACAAAACGGATCACATTTTATCACGTATCGCGTTTAAACGTACGTACGTTTAAGAATTTATTTATTTTACCTCGTAGAACGCATTCAACCGTATTATTAGTTTCCTCGATGGTTCTTTAACAATTCCGTCTTTTGTTTTGTCGTTAAATTCTTTTCCTCTCTTTTTTTTTCTCGTTTTCTTTTTTCTTCTCAACGCTTGTTTAACAACCAAAGGAAAATCCTTCGGACGGGTCCCCAAGATTCGTCCGGGTCTCGGTCGATTTATTTTTTTTGTACGAAAATCCTCTTTCTTCTTCTTTTTTCCTTTCCCTCTCTCTCTCTATCTCTCTCTCTTTCTTTCTTTTTCTTCGGATAACTACTTTAGGCCGTGCGAACGACATTATTAACATAAACTTTCTTGGCAAGAACAGACGATGTTCGCTTCTCATTTTGTAAAGTCGTAAAGAGAAAACGAGCCGAGACACGGAGGTTGAATATAGGAACAAGTTATACTACAGTATGGTAAAAATATGGCACATGGCAGTTAATAGGATATTGATGACGTCAGTTTGAGGAAGCATATCCCCATCCGTGACGATGACGACGATGATTAAGACGATGGGGGTTGGATTGATGGCTTTAAAAAAGAAAAAGAAAAAAAAAAGAAAGAAGAAAATCCAATCTCTGGAATCGAATACGAAATATTTCTTTTCCCTGCATAGACACGGACAAAAACTTCCGCGCATTAACCCTCCCACCCCAACCCCCCCCCTCACATGTGTATGCATAACTTTAAACGCATCCACGCGTAATATTAATATATCGTATATACGAATACCAATGCTCCGCTTTAAGAGAAAACACGATAAAACACGTAGACTCGAATATCGTCGATCGTAAGAAACTTGCAAAGCGCTTGGCGTTTCGAATAACGAAATTCAATTTCCCTCGCTACATCCCCTCCCCCCATCCAGTATTATTCTGTCCTGGTAGCGACAAAAATTATATAAAACTCCGATAACGCGATTATTAAATTCCTATACACTACTCTCGGTCCCCCGAACGTCCCTCTTCCCATCTCCTACCATCGTCGATTATTGTTCTCTCTCTCTCTCTCTCTCTCTCTCTCTCACTCACTTTCTCTTTTCCGCGAATCTTCTTATATCTTTCCCTTTTTTCCTGTAGTTTCTTTCTTTCTTTTTTCCTTTTTCTTCTTCCTCCTCCTCCTATTCCTTTTCATCCCTCCTCCTTATCTCCACTTTTCCCATTTTGTCACGGATTTCCGATACGCTCGTAGGGAAGAAGGAAGGAGAAAGGAGAAAAAAAATAAAACGGGAAAAATCGAGAGAGAGAGAGAGAGAGAGAGAGAGAGCACATACTCTTTTTCGGAATGCATGAAAATTATCAAAGCGAATTGAAAAACATTAATTCTCGCGTTCTTTTTTTTTATCGACCCGCGCCTTCCTCTTATCCATCTATCCCTCTTTTTCCCCCGTACTCCACCCCCCTCGCCATCCACCACACGTCAAAATTCAGCACCACAACTCACGCGCTCTCCCAGACGATCGTTTTAATAAAATTTTCTAAGATATCTAGCGTTAGATCGACATTTTTTTCTTCTTGAGAAACAGTGAGTGAGAGAGAGAGAGAGAGAGAGAGAGAGAGAGAGAGAGAGAGGAAGAAAGAAATAATAAAAATAAAAAACAAAATTATACTCTACCGGGTTAACCACCGTCGTTGCCACGTATTATTCCCATAGAATTTTCGTGGAATATCGATTAAACCCCTTCTCAACTAACACCATCGAACCAGATAAGAGTACGCGCGCGCGCGCGCTTAGCACGAGCTCCTGCGAACGCATTTAATTTCTATCGCATGTTGCTATTATAACGAAAGTTTTCAAGAACAATATCTAAACAAATAAATACATACATATATATATTTATATATATATATATATATATATATATATATATATATATATATGTATGTATGAGCATGGTTATTTACGTCAGAAGTAATTAGCGAACTGCTTATTAGCGTGGTGCTATCTGTGTTTATTCAAATGGCATATACGAGGATTGTAAAACAGTTTGCGAACTTTTCTATGTATCTCTCTCTCGTTCTCTCTCTTTCTCTCTGGCTCCTCTCTCTTTCTCTCTTTTTTTTTCTCTCGGTTGGTCGCTCGCCTCGCCTCGTGAAAACGTACGACGGCTATTTTCAGAGGCGCAGGAAACGTGCTCGCGAAAAGAACTGCTCTCGCAGCAGCACGCTGGAATATTATGAATAATGAATATCGCGCAGCGGATGTCCGCGTTAAAGGATCCTTGATAACGTCGGAGAAAAAGTGAGACAGAGAGAGAGAGAGAGAGAGAGAGAGAGAGAGAGAGAGAGATAGAGAGAGATAAAAGGAGAGAGAGAGAGAGATAGAGAGAGATAAAAGGAGAGAGAGAGAGAGATAGATAGATAGAGGAAAAGATATATATATATATATATAGAGAGAGAGAGAGCAGATGGCTTTGCAGCAGGATTTTGGTCTCGGCAATATAAAATCTTTTTTCAGAGAGACGCAAATAACGGCGAATCAATTTTTTTCTTTATTTATTTCTTTCCTTCTTCTTTTTTTTTATCTTTTGCTTCTTTTTTCCTTTTTTTTTTTGTTTCTTTTTTAATCGTTCACTTTCCCTAGTATTTACCTCGCGTTTCTTCATCCTTCATTTCGTTATTTTTATCTTTTTCTTTTTCGGAGAGGAACCTCAACGAATTACTATTGACTATTTCTTTTCGTTCGTTTGTTCCCTTTGGAAAAACGATTAGAAAACTGCGAGACGTACAAAAGTGACGACAAACGACGATATAATCAGTTTAATAATATGTTCGTGTTAAAAATTACAAATCAGAAAAGGAACTCTTCGAGTTATTCATCTTTCCTTTTCTTTCTTTCTTTTATTTAAATTTAAATTTGAACCGATTTATTTTTATATATCTTCCCCCTGTTTTTTCTTTTTTTTTTTTCAATGCAAACATATGTACAGTAAACATATACGATACCTCATAAAATGTTGCGTTGCTGATGTTATTTAATTAAAAAAAAAAAAAAAGAAATTATTTACTATGACGAAATACGAATGTCGACTTTTATTATACTCAATGTACTGAAGAAAGACAAATAGAGGCGAAGAAAAGGCATACGTATTTGAGAAATAATTGAAATTCGTTCTTTCCTGGTTTCATAACGATATTCCATATAGTGCCTCTAACAGTATAAATGCGATCCTAATAGAGAGATAGATAGATAGATAGATAGATAGATAGATAGATAGATAGATAGATAGATAGATAGATAGAGAGAGAGAGAGAGAGAGAGAGAGAGAGAGAGAGAGAGAGAGAGAGAGAGAATAGGATACACTTTCTTTTCTCCATAAAATCGAAAAAAAATGTGTGATGTTGTCTGTCGCGAAAGGTGACGTGGGGAGGGGTGGGTGGGGAAAAGGGAGGAAGGAAAATGAAAATTCGTGCAGTATCGAGATCTCGTACGACCAAAAGCAACCTCTGAAACGAGAAAGGAAAAAAAGAGGGACAGAGAGAGAGAGAGAGAGAGAGAGAGAGAGAGAGAGAGATAGACAGAGATAAAAAAAAAAAAACAGAAAAGAAACGTTTTTAGTTAATAGTTCCGAGTTCTATCTACTTCATCCCCTTTTGCTTCTACGAGACACGAGGCTTTTTCTCTCTCTTTTTTTATTCTCTCTCTCTCTCTCTCTCTCTCTCTTTACTTTATTTTATTTATCCTACGAGCAACCACCGGAGATATCAGCTTCTTCATATCAGCGTTTAAAGTTAGCGAGTTCAACGAGTGTTGCGCTTTTACCATCCTCTAACGTTTTTCTCTTTATTTTTAACATTTTCTCTCTCTATCTCTCTCTTTCCTTCTTTCTTTTTTTTCCTTTTTCTCGCTTCCGTTACAGCCATATCGAAATTCGATTTCGATACGTGCTCTATCGTTTAATTCTATACATACTTATTCTCTCTTAGAAGCTTCTCGATTTAATTCGCTGAAGGTTTACGTAACGATAAAGCAAACGTTTCGTGGGCGATTGGACAAGTATGTATGCAGATATATATTGTATATATTGTATGTATGTATGTACGTATAAAAAAGTAAGTAAGGTAGATATGGTTCGTAAAACGTATTTTATGGGGTGTCGTACTATGCCGATGGTTGGTATTGGAAATTGCCGTTTTCTCGATGAGTTGGATGAGGGTGATGGGTGATGGGGAAAGGGGGTCGTTGGGAAATGATATACATATATTTAACGGGAAAGCTTTTATGTTTTTAACGTTTTAGTGGATCCCCCGTGAAAAGAAAAAATAAACAGAAACGAAAAAAAAGGAAAACATAAAACCCTCTTCCGCTTGTTTCGTAGATAAAGGTGTATCTACATATTAATGAACGTCGTATAAAAAGGTTCAAAGGTTAGTTATATATAGATGTAAGATATGATATTTTTCAATGAAATTTGTCTTCTTTTATATGATATGGGAAGTATTAAAAAAAAAAAAAAAAAAAGAAAAAAGAGAAAGTAAAAATTGTCTATCGGATAAAATGTTCTATCCGTGAAAAATGATTAACATAGATTTATTGCCATAGATAAAGCATAACGCCGTTCTCAAGTATTTATATACATACATACATACATATATATATATATATATTTATTTATTTATTTATTTATTTATATGTATATAAAAGTAAAAACAAATTTGCAGGAAATATTAAAATAAAAGATAACTGAAGTGTCGGATAAATCGTTATATTCACAAAAAAAGAAAGGAAAAAATAATAAAAAATAAAATAAAAAAGCGATTATAGATATAAAGTTTCGTTTAAATACTTTGTTATTTTATTTCATTCTTTTTTTACCTTCTCTCTATCTCTTTATCTCTCTCTCTCTCTCTCTCTCTCTCTCTCTCTCTCTCTCTCTCTCTCTCTCTCTCTCTCTATCTCTTGCGTGAAAATAAAAACAAAAAAAATTCGAAACTCGAACGATTATCGATCCGATCAAATAATCTCGTTCATCTATACAACCATGAAGTATTTATCTATGTATATACGTATACACATACATATATATGTATAGTCGAAAGACTTTCGGCAATACTTCTCAACGTGCAACTAAAGCAACGTTAGAAAACTATTGACAGGGCTATTAGAATTCATTCAGGGCGAACTTTCGATCGTAACTCTCTCTCTCTCTCTCTCTTTCTATCCCATACTCTCTCGATCTAATAGCATGAAAGGCGTGTTACGATTAAACGTCAGTCATTATTACGTGAAATCGTTTCGCATTTAAGTTTCGCGGTTGGTTCGGACTTCGTTGGGCGTTCTCGCGTTACCGTAAACTATCGAAGTTCGCCAAGGTAATTCCATTACATAACTGTTCCGAGTTTTCGAAGGAGCTTACCGCCTTCAACAGAACATCGATTCGACTTTTCTACATAGACAGACAGACAGAGAGAGAGAGAGAGAGAGAGAGAGAGAGAGAGAGAGAGAGAGAGACAGGGAGAGAGAGACGAAAGTTTTCCGACCATTTTATTTAATAAATTATATACTTTACTTCTTACCCCGAAAACTAACGATCGAAATTAATAATTCTGTAATCAAGTAAATCAAAACATTTATTTTCATAATTACCAGATATTAATATCGTTCACCTATATCACTCTATATCATTTTATTTTACATACGTTATTTATTATACAATGATGAAACACGTGCGACGATTTAATTTCTCATTAAATATCGCCATTAAAAAGCGAATAATTCTAATAAAACTTTCTATGTTTTAATACACACACACACATTTAAATAATAATCAGTTACATGTAACATATTTATCATCTTAAATGTTTCTTTAACGAACAAGGCGTTGACGATGGTTAGTTAACAAAAAAAAAAAAAAAAAAAAAAAAAATAAAGAAGAAAGAATGAAAAAAAAACGTCTCACACAAGAGAAAGTATTCGACGAAATCTTTTCATGTTTTTCTTGCATATATATTTTTTTGCAATATTTTTGTTTTGCACAGAAATAGAGAAAATAATTAGCAAACGAATTAGCTCATTCCAATCGAGCTAACTCTCTCTCTCTCTCTCTCTCTCTCTCTCTCTCTCTCTCTCTCTCTCCCTCGATCGAGATATCGATTCGGTTTTTCTCGAATCAAAAGAACATACAGTCTCAGATGTATGTTTATTCCAGCCTGATGACCGCTAATGCATCAAATGTGAGAATTAGGGCGCGCAGGGCGTCAAATAACGTTGAAACCACCGCTCACGCCCCAATCTATCAAAGAGACCAAACGATTTTGTGGGAGTTACTTTCAATGTACGTTAAAACTCGCGCGTACATACATAAGCGATCGGACATCGATCGTTCTATGAATGGATTTTGGTCTTCGATCTATGGTCGACCGATCGACCGATCGATCGATCGATCGGTCTCAACTGCTGACCGATTTGACGTATGATGAAGCCTGCGAATCGCCCAACAAATTCTCTACGAACATCCATCCGCTTAAACGCCTAGCCGATGGAAACAAATTCGCGTAACACGTTAATTCTTGTTCTTTTATGCACGCCGTCCCGTCACCATCGATAATATCCGAAACGTTATGCGTTTTTAAATTAAAAAAAAGATACATTTTTAATTAGATTCATCTAAAAAGAATTTTCCTTTCGAGCATTCGCACTCGTATCGGTTCGTTAACATTGACGAAATCTTTTATCTGAAGATCCTGCGCCATTTTGATTTTTTATTTTGTTTTCTTTCGTCTACCCTCTTCCCGCTTCCCGCCCCACGAAAAAAAAGAATAAGAAAAACATCAAACAATTCGAAATTGAAAAGTCCAAAATCTTCCATCACGAAGTTATCTCGAAAAGGGTTTGATATTAAGTTTTGGAAAAGAGTTTAGAATGAGTATTATTGTTAAGTTAAATAAACGTCTAATCCGAAAATACACATTGGTTTGGATACATCCGCGATCGCAACGGACGTAACGTCAAATAATTTAATGCGTGTAACGATCTCAATCAATCGAATTAATTAATTGCTTTATCGTTTGCCTATCGTATTCACTGTAATTTTTTTTTCCAACCATCGATTGACTTCGTTACGATGCTGCTATAGAAAAAAAGAAAAAAAAAATAGAAAAATAAAAAAAATTCGTGTCGAACAGTTCTGTAAAAAAAACCTCCTTCGAACGGATAAATAAAAAAAAAAAAATTAGAAAAAATAAGTAAAAAAGAGAGAAAAGAAAGAAAAAGACTTTGTTTTGCGTTCTGTGGGGACGCAAATCTTAACGTTCACATATATAGAGTCACGTTGTAATCGAATTTCCTTTTGTACTTTGATCGTGTAATTAAGCGCAAAATGTTTCTCGTTATCGTGGCGTTACTTCGCTCGAAGAAGCATTGATAAGAAGGAGATTCTCGTATACGATGAAGAAGGATTATTATTTCCATTGTCGATGTTACTACGACAAAATTGATTTTAGGAACACGAGTTGTTGCTTCTCATCGTCGTCGTCGTCGTCATCGTCATCGTCATCATAATCATCATCATCATCATCATCATTATAATCATCATCATCATCATCATCAACATAGTTCTCCTATTAGTAGCTTGCTAATGACGCTGGTGTCACGCATGACAAGAGAGAGGATTTACCAGGCTTATTATGTACGTACGTAGTAAATGATGTATACGATGATATATATATATATATATATATATATATATATATATATATATATATATATATGTATGTATGTATGTATGTATGTATACACCCCTCGCGCACTATTATCCAATATTTCAACTTGCAACCATCTACTCCTCCTCCAGGACGTCACACTTATACATTTTATAAATTACATTGTTATAAACGATGTAAATAATTTTATATATGTAAACGGCATGATACAAGTATATAATATTATATTAGATATATATGTATATATATATATATATATATATATATATATATATATATATATATATATAAATTATGTTGGCGTATGAATTAATAGAATTGCAATCTCGTTATTTTGGTCCATTCGATAGAAATAAAATTATTTCCGAAGTAGAAATAGATTCGACCAATCAATCAGCCTATCGTTCGATTTACACATGTAATTATAATGTTTTCTGCTTCTTTCTTTTTTAAATTTTTTTTCCTTTAATACTCGTTCAGAGGAAAATAAAGGAAAGGATTCGAACACTCGCTCTACTACGCATTTATATATCGATAGAAAACGAAGAAAAAGAAGAAGAAGAAGAGGATATAGAGGAAAAATAAAAATAAAAAGCAAAAGAATATTTTCGGGAGACACGGATTGGTTTGATTAAAATAAATGTCAAAGTTAATATTACCATAGCCACGGGTTTCAGATTCATAGAATACGTGCATTAACAATGCTTTATAATACGTATTTTCGGTATAGGTATTCGTACGAGGAGATAAAAATCCAGTTTCATACGCCCATTTTTCGACGATGCGATACACGAGATTCATAGAGTGTGCGATACGAGAGAGAGAGAGAGAGAGAGAGAGAGAGAGAGAGAGAGAGAGGGAGAGGGAGAGAAGGATAGGTATACGAGAGATAACTCTTCTCTCTCTCTCTCTCTCTCTCTCTCTCTCTCTCTCTCTTTCTTTATCGAATGAAAAAGAGTAAAAGAGGAAAAGGAATCTATGAAACGTAGAAGATAAAGAACGAAAAGAAAAAATAAATAAATAAAAAATAAATAATCGGATTGTTAACTTACTTCGGTCGAAATTTTCAAAAGAAAAGAAAAAGAAAAAGAAAAAGAAAGGAAAAGAAAAGAGAAAAAAATAGAATGAACGAACAAACGAACGAACGAGGAGGGAAAACCTAATATAATATGATCCTTTCTTGTCCCTCCCTTTACGTAATCTCATCCTTGTTACATTTGTTATGATGTTAAAATCCCATGAAAATCGGTCGGGTAATCGGACGAGGACCATGTTGTACGAGATAAGATTTTACGGGATGCATTAAATTTTCCCCTTCGTGTTGATGTTGCTTGTCGTTTTAATCGACGATAAGACGACCAATAAAGCGAACAAATTAGACGTACACATCCCGTTTGATGTTAGGTATTAAATATCGATTTAAAATTTATATTTGTATATTATTAACTTTTATTATTATTATTATTATTATTATTATTATTATTATTATTATTATTGTCTTCCGTATATAAACAAAATATATATTTTATAGACAGAAGATTATCGTTTACAACGAAATAGGAACGAATGGTGGGAGGAAACTTTTGATTTAGATAAAAAAAAACAGAGAGAAAGAGAGAGAGAGAGAGAGAGAGAGAGAGAGAGAGAGAGAAATAAAGAAATAAAAAACAGAAAAAAGGAGTGGACGATAAATATAAAAGAAATAACGCACACACATATAGAGTGAGAGAGAAAGAGAGAGAGAGAGAGAGAGAGAGAGAGAGAGAGAGAGAGAGAGAGAGAGAGAGAGAGAGAGAGAGAGAGATCAATGCTAGGGACTTTTGCACCTGATGTTTCGAACGTGGCCACACGTAAACTCCCGTATCGAACGATCGTAATCGAAACAAGTGGCAACGCTATTCAACCAGGACGTTCGAATTCACGAAGCTGAAATTGGAAGATTCCGAAATAACATCGAATGCTTATATACTTTCCGCCATCTGCCCCCGCGCACCCAACTCCACCCCTTGCCGAACGTCCTGCCGATATCTTTTCTTTCTTTCACCCCCACGAAAATAAAAGATATCGAGGGTGAATTTGTCTTCGAGTCTAAATACTTTAGAAAATACTTTCCCCTTCACCCTCTCCGTGTTTCTTTTCCTTTATTTCTTTTTTGTTTCTTTTCCTTTCCGTCCTCCGAAAATAGGAATATTATTACACTGTGCAAATCATTTGATTTTCTATAACACACACATATATATATGTGTGTGTGTGTGTGTGTGTGTAAATATTATCCTTACGTTTACATATATAAACGTTTATCGTAAAGTTTGTTCGTATCTCGAAAGGAATTCGAGATATGTGCATGCATACATACATACATAGATAACACACATACACACACACACACACACACACTTGGGAGTTGATATACTACTAGAGAGAAAAAAGAAATGTTACACATACATATAAAAATATATATATATATATATATATATATATATATATATATATATACTATATATGCATATAAAACCGAGTAAATATTTTTAGTATTGGATGTTATCGTAATTTCAACGCCAGAGTTTGTCCTTTTTCTTTCTTTTTTTTCTTTCTTTCAATTTATTTTCTTTTTTTTTTTCTTCTTCTCCTCTTCTTTTATTTTTAAGAACTCTCTAAAAGCATAAATATGAAAAGGAAGACCGATGAAGGAATAAAAGCCGTCTTTACTAGAAATGAAATAGCATGTTAATTATATATACCTCGATAAAAGTAAACGATAAACATGATTTCCCGACACCTGTTGAAACGATTTTCATGGTTTTTCGTCGACTTTTTTGTCCCCTTTTTCTTTTTTCCCTCAATCCCTCATCCTTTCCTTCCTTCCTTCCTTCCTTTCTCCTTATCACCGTTGAATTTTAAAATTCAAACGTATCCCATTGAAAATTCACAGTGGATTATTTCAGAAGATCTATACCACCTATATACATAGATACATACATACGTACATGCATATACGTATACATATTATCATACATAAAAAGAGAATCAACGAATTTGTGATATATAAAATTTATCGCTCGTGAATAAGAACGTAAAACGTATGTACCATTTACACCTACATGTATATATACACATAAACACACACACACATACGCACGCACACACACACACACACGCACGCACATTCATAATGCTCGAATGCTCTACGTACCATCCACACAAAGGACTCAAATCGTACGAGTGTGAAAAATCCTATTGGTTTTGCATGGATTTGTTAGTTTCACACCGGCTCGCGCGAACAACCGAACAGGGATTAATCGTTGAACGATTTTCCAACCTCAACGAGAAATCTACTGTAACGTCGTAGTCGAACATTCCCGAATCCGTTGACACGTTAAACACGAAGTAGAGAAACTATAGCCAACTATGACTACGCCAACGAACATGCCGCGATCCACTACTACCAACTATCAATAGTATTACTAATACTAATACCACTACCACTACCACCACCACCACCACCCCCAACACCACCACCACCACTACTACTACTACTACTACTACCAGTCAGGATATTTTCCAGGGTTAATCCCATCAGCAGTGCAATAATCCTGGCAGATTGCACTCGTTAGAAGGATGTGGAGGTTCGTTGATAAAAAGCCATTGTTCCGTGTCCATTGGTAACAAGAGCTCCGGAACGAACATCGTCGTTACCAATCTGCCACCCTCTCTCTCTCTCTCTTTCTCTCTTTCTCTCTCTCTCTATCTATCTATCTCTCTACCTATCTCTCTATCTCTATTTCTCACCCTCCGTTTTTTCCCTTTTACTATCCATCCTTTTCCATTGGCAGTGTACAGTGTATCAACGTATCCTTCCTCTCTCTCTCTCTCTCTCTCTCTCTCTCTCTCTCTTTCTATCTCTGTCCCTACATTTCTCATCTTCGTTGCTCTTCTGACAGTCGAGAGGTTCACAGCAAATATTGACGTCTATCGACGGACTTTGTCCAGGAACTCGTGATGGACTTTACGATCGGAGGACTACAGTACAGAAAGAGAAAGAGAGAGAGAGAGAGAGAGAGAGAGAGAGAGAGAGAGAGGGAGAAAGAGAGAGATACACTGTAGTACTTTGGAAGAGAAGAGTAGAGAGGAGAAGAGGGCGTAAAGGAGAGTTGAGAAAAGATAAAGAGGGTTGATTAGGAGATCTCGTAATTGACTTACATAAGAGAATTTCAGATGGTCGATTTCCGTTTGGTATTCTATTAGTTATTAGTTTCTATCACACATTGACCAAGTCCTTTTCCCAGATTCTCGAATCATCATCAGACAAACTCGAAATAGATTTTGTTATACTATTTTCCTCCTTTTCCTTCGCAATTTTCTTTCCTTCCTTTTGTTTTTCTTCTCAATATTTTCTCTCCTTCTTTTCTTCTTTTTCTTTCGAGACCATCGATATAAATTCTCGATGACTTACAATCGATTACGGACGTGATATTATTATTATAATTATTTTCGCAACGTACTCGGGTCAAATGTACCGATGAGAGAATAAAGTTTTAAAACGGATATATATATATATATATATATATATATATATATATATATATACACACAACTCGATATTTCTTTTACAAATTACAACTGGCATCGGGTGCAACCTACGATCGATCAATTTCAAAAACGACTGGCGAAACGAATCACGACTTTCCACTTGGCATTTCTATTGCAAAAAAATAAAAGAGAGTTACATACCTATCCGAAAGAGCATCGATCAAGGTACATAATAAAACGTACGCGTAGATGTATCTATCTATCGATCTATCTATCTATCTATCTATCTATCTATCTATCTATCTATATATATATATATATATATATATATATATATATATATATATATAAGCATTCTATGTTACTATTTGTCTCTCTCTATCTCTATCTGTTTTGATTTATTCCTAGTTTTCTAACGGGAATCGATCCTTTTACTTCCATCATAGTTTTACGGACGAACATAGTGTCTTCATTCATCAAGGGAACAATTAAAGAAGAAAATAAAAACATTTGTTCAATCTTCTACCAGTCTGTTCAATAATTCTTGTTGAATTACAACATTTAGGTTATATTCCTCTCTCTCTCTCTCTCTCTCTCTCTCTCTCTCTCTCTCTCTCTCTCTCTCAATTTCTCTGATAATCAAATTAAACGATGCATGCCATTGTTAACGTTCCAAATTTTTTTCGATTAGCAACATACATTAAGTACCTATATCTCGTTTATTTCGAAATATATACATACGTGGTGGTAGGTGTGAATCATTTTCACCTATTCCATATAACCATGAATCGATAATGATCGATAAATATTGTTATATTCAACCGTGATTAATAAAGATCGCATTGTTATACTCTCTTGAAAAAGGAAAATTTCAAACGTTGCATATATATATATACAACGTTTTCCAATAAATCATTATCAAGGACTGGTGATTATATCGCGTATCGAATATCGAAACAATTCATTTACACCAAATTTTAGGAAAAAAAACGAGAGAGAGAGAGAGAGAGAAAGAGAGAGAGAGAGAGAGAGAGAGAGAGAGAAAAGCCTCGGCACGTATGTATATATGTATTTGCATAGGAAAATACGTAACATCACGAATTACAAATTTCTGTTCGTTCATGGAGTTACTGCGAGCTTTTCCCTCTACCCCTCTACCCTCCCCCACCCTAAAATGAAACTCCATGAAAAAGGATCAAATATCACTTCGGAAGGTATTAATTGCCAATTATCATGGCAATCTGTTGCGTCACGCTTTACAACGTTGCTGTTATAGATATTTTATGTTCCGTGAAATGCAACGAAATATAATCCGTTGAAACGAATGCAAAAGATATAGAGATAGATATAGATAGATAGATAGATGGATAGATAGATAAAGAGAGAGAGAGAGAGAGAAAGAGAGAGAGAGAGAGGTTCGTAGGAGCGTTTTTACAATTTTGCCTCGTTCCTCAATTTAGTTAAATGTACGGACCATTGGAACGTTTAATTGCTTTCTATATTTTTTAATTTTTTTGTCAAGGATTCGTCAAACAAGTGTGTGTGTGTGTGTGTGTGTAATATAAAGTTCCTTTAAGTTATTTTTTTGTATACTTAAAAAAAAATAACAAAGAAGAGAAAAAAGTAAATCATATCTCGTCGTTAAGATTTCTTTTTTCTTCTATTTAAATCTACGACTAAAAAACTTGTCATTTCGATCAATCGTCGATCGTTCAGAAAAAAATACATAAATAAATAAATAAATAAAAATCTTGTTAGATACTACGAAACAAAAAAATAAACAAAAAAATTCTGGATCACATTAATTCTCCCAACGATAAATATTACGATTCGCTTCCTCATCCTACAGAGATAATTCATTTATTATTTACTTTAATATCGCTCGTTATCAGTTCTCTAATATATATATATACACATATGCATACATACATACATACATATATATATATCGATTATCAGCTTTATATCCTATCGAATAGTATTACGTCATTTTCCACCCACACCTCACCTCACCTCACCTCACGTGACCACACCACAACTCACCTCAACCCAAACCTATCCCTCATCCCATCTTTCACTCTGAAGTTATTCTCGAAAGCTTCGATCGCGATAAGAGTATCCTCTGGGCTCGTTACCTAATTCGTGACCGAAATTCCGTCGCACGAATTCGTCCAAGAATGAATTTTCCGTTTAAAACGCACCGTAAACTATAGCTTTCGATCAATTTTCCATATTTGTTACGTACAATCGTAAAATATGACGTATTTTTATTTACACGCTATCTCTTTCTGCATTTTCTCGTCTTACCCTGATCATCGGACTCGGATAGGGTAGTGAGAAGGAGAGATGGAAAGAGAGAGAGAGAGAGAGAGAGGGAGAGGTAGATGAGAAACAATTTTTCATTTTATTTATGTTAAATATTGAAATCATATTCGTCCTTTCCGAAACAATAATAATATACTCTTTGTCTTATTTTATTCAGAGCCATTCTCTCTCTCTCTCTCTCTCTCTCTCTATCTATCTATCTCCCTCTTTCTCTCTCTCTCTCTCTTTGTTTCTATGTCTCTATAGGTTAGTCGGACGATCTAGACAAGGAAACAAATAAACGGGTCGTGCAGTGATAGTCGGATATCCACAGTGTCGATTTGTCATCTGTTCTGTCGGTACTACTCTCCTGACAAAACGATATTGGCTAGTGATTTGTTTGTTGCTCTTTTTGTTTTCAAAACTCGTCCCACGTACCTAGATAGATAGATAGATAGATAGGTAGGTCGATCGGTCTGTAGGTTGGTAGATGGGTATATACACCTACTATCACGAATGGAGTAATAGAAAACGAATCATTTGAATCATACTGACTCTCGTTTGAGCCACTTCGAAGCACGTTCGTTGGGATTCCCCGCTATCGTCTCCGATTCTAAAAAAATTGTTTGTTATTCTATTCTTCTCTATTTGTTTCTCTCTCTCTTTCTCTCTCTCTCTCTCTCTCTCTCTATATATATATATATATATATATATATATATATATATATATTTTTTTTTTCTTTTTCTTCTTTCTGTTAAAAAGTGTTTCTAATTCCTTTCTTTAATCTTCCTAGAGCGAATTAAGTTTCCTAACGATGGATGCAATCATACGTAAAAGAAAAAGGAAGTTAAAGAGAAAAAGGAAATAGATAACTATCTACGATAAAACACAAGATAATTGTAAGAGAGAATATGGTAGAAAAGGGGTGAGAGAGAAAGAGAGAGGGGGAGGTTGGAAGAAAAAGGGAGAAGGAGGGAGATGATAAGGGTCGAAACCATTCGAAAATGCCTTTGCCTCTTAACGAAGATACTTTGTAATTAATGATAATTTTAATAGGCTAGTAGAAAGAGATAGATAGATAGATGGATAGATATATAAAGATAGACGGATAAAGATAGAGATAGAGAGATTGAGAGAGACAGAGAGAGAGAGACAGAGAGAGAGAGAGAGAGAGAGAGAAAAGGATAAAAGGACTTTTCAGGTAGAATCACATTTCGCGGGAGTTTTATAGCACGTTTAACGCGAACAGACGATCCTCCTTTCCCTGTCATAAAGAGAAAGAGGTAGAAAAGGTTGAGGTAAAGGAGGAGGTGGAGGAGGAGGTGGAGGACAACGACGACAATGGGTTAACGAAGTTCCTTACGAGAAAGGCCGACGTGCGAGGATAATTCGTGCGACGGTGATAATAATAATGATCGATCGTACTCGGTTCGAGAAAGGGAAGAATATGGAAGGAAATGTAAGGGATAAAGAACAATGAACGAGACTAAGAGAAGTGAGAAAGACGATCTGCGACGTATAAGAGAGACAGAGATAGAGAGAGAGAGAGAGAGAGATGGAAAGAGACAGGACAATGCACAATGGCGTTCGAAAACGTAGGAGGAGGAGGAGGGAAGATGAGGAGATAGTGGTGGAAAAGTAGGTGTAGATATAGAAGGTGTAGGAAGAGGAAGGGGAAGAGGCAGAGGAATAGAAGGAGGAGGAGGAGGAGTCGAGAAGAATATATAGAAGATGGCATTGGAAATTTCATTCGGTCGTAGAAATTACGCGAAGTAGGAACGTTCCGAGCTCGGTATTCCAGCAAATTACTTTGAGTGTCGACGATCGTTCGTTTAAATAGAAATACTCCCGCGATCCGTTTTCTCTCTTTCGTGTAATTAATCTTACAAACGAACGTCTGAGCAAGAGAAGGAGGTAGACGGGGGTGGAGAACAGAGAGACAGAGAGAGAGAGAGAGAGAGAGAGAGGAAGGGTAGGGAAGAAAACCGATAAAGACGAACGAAGTTGAAGAAGGGATGATGATGGGATAGGAAAGGAAATAATAAAGGAACGAATTTTTCTGTTTACCCTTCATTTACCCCCTTCATACTTCTTTAAAGATCAACGAGTAATGTAAATTTCATGTTTGGTGTTACTTCGTGCGACGCCATTATTAATGAAGGGGGTTGGGGAGGAGCCGAAATTAGTAGTACCTTCTTCTTCTTTTACGTTGTCTCTTTTCTCATCTTTTTCTTCTTCACTTTCTTCTTCTTCTTCATCGTAAGAATTTGTACGAGCGACGATCGAGAGAGTCGTCGACGTTTATTATTTGTAAAGGAATATCGAATAGTCTACTGACCCAGGTGAAGGGGGGAGGGGGAGATCGTAGAAGAAACAGACTCTTTCTTTCTTTCTCGTTCTTGCTTGTAGAGAAATATATATATATATATATATATATATATATATATATATATATATATATATATATATATTGGAAAATATTTAAATCTTCGTTCGGAAGGATTAATTATTAAATACGAACCGTTGTGTTTACGTGTTCAAAGTGATTAATAACAACAATTAAAAAAAAAAAAAAGGAAAATAAGGAATAGTGATCGTAGGGACGATTATATATCAGGATTATCTATTAATGATATTTATCGATACAAACAAATGAAAAATTATTGAGATTGTTATTACTACTTCATGTTTATATCATCATCATCATCATCATCATCATCATTATTATTATTATTATTATTATTATTATTATTATTATTGTTGTTGTTGTTGTTGTTGTTATTATTATTAATATCATTATTTCGTCATGAGACCTATGGTAATCGTTCGATTAATTCGTACCTTTAAATTCTTATGTAATCTCATGAGCTTATCGTATTAGAGAAGCCGAGCGAAAAATTAAACCCGATTACAACTTGTCTGATTACGTATGTAATTCATTATATATAAACAGGTTGCCTGTTTTTGTGCAAGTAAATATATGAATGTGCATGAAAGAGAGAGACAGAGAGACAAAAAGAGAGAGAGAGAGAGAGAGAGAGAGAGAGAGAGAGAGAGAGGCATATCGAAAACTCTACGTAATTCGATAATCTTATTTACGACCAGCAGGTGCGAAAAATCGCTTTGGACGCGCGCATTCGAGCGTGTCACGCGGAAACGAATTACGTTTGGTTTTCATCTTCTTTTTTCCTTTTTTCTTTATCTCTCTCTCTCTCTCTCTTTCTCTCTCTCTCTCTCTCTCTCCTTCTCTCTCTTTCTTTTCTCTTTCTCTATCTATCTATATCTATATCTATATCTATATCTATCTTCCTGGCTCCGATATTTTTGGCATTAACCAAAATCACCTACCTTACCTTAAATGGAATCATATATCTTTCATTAATTTCACAGGAGTGCTCTGAAACGTTTTTTGGCAATTTACCAAAGAGCGTCGCTTACCAGCCTTTAAACATAAAGTATTCATTCTTAATGTCGAGCAAAATTATTATTCCAATAGGGAATGAATGGTGGTAGAGGGGGGGAGTAGGAGGCGATCTACTTACTTACGTAGTTTAATTTCACGATAAACACGATAAACTTTCGTCGTCTTCGATTAGACAAAATGAATTATCATTAGTATTATTATTTTTTTTGTTGTCGTCGTTTTTACCGTTGTTGCTCGTCCTTTCGTTCTTCTTTATTTCTCTGAATTTTTATTTCAAGCGTACTTGTACAAGTAAGCGTACTTGTTATACTTATATACACGTATCGTTATGATTTATTTATTTATTTATAAATTACATAGGAAAAAATTTTAATCGATCGTTAAAGGCGCTCAGCAGGATCGTCGACAATTTAATATATATATATATGCATATATATTTTCATTATATTCATTCCGGAACATCGGCCAAGATATTAATTCGATTCGCTATAAACTCTAAATGATATAAAAATATCCCTACAATAGAGTATTATTTCTACGTTAGGAACTATTGTTAGCTTTTTATAATATACTTAGAATAAAAACAAACGATACTTGGTATATCCGAAAGAAAAATCCTGAATGGTCGGCGAAGGTAAGAGAAATTTCGCGTAATCGGATCGAGAAAATAAAAAAAAAAAAAAATAAAAAAAACGAAAGAAACGAAATAAAATTGTTTGAGATATGACAGAGTGTGAGTGTGTGTGTGTGTGTTTATGTATGAGAGAGAGAGAGAGAGGGAAAATAATAATAATATAAAAAGAAAGGAAAAAAGAAATTAACGAAAGATTTTAATATTATTCGAAATCGATGTAAGACGAAAAGATGAAGATGAAGAAGAAGAAGAAGAAGAAGAAGAAGAAGAAGAAGAAGAAGAAGAAGATGAAGGAGACGAAGATGAAGAAGAAGAAGAAGGTCTCAAAGATTCATAGAAAAAAGGCTGCGGCTGCTGGAGCTGACGGCGCAGCTGGGGGATAAAATAAGGTCGGGACTAAATAATAAAATAATGAAAAAGATGAAGGGACGAGAGAGAGAGAGAGAGAGAGAGAGAGAGAGAGAGAGAGAGAGAGAGAGAGAGAGAGAGAGAGACAGAGATAGACAAAGATATATATATATATATATATATATATATATATATATATATATATCTTTGAGATAGAAGTATAAGGGGAAGAAAATGGCGAAGAAGAAGAAGGGAGAGGAAGAAGAAGAAGATGGAAAAGAAGGGACGAGTACGACTCTCCGGTTTCTTGGGGATTATCTCTCGTCGAATCGATCTATCGCAGCTTATTGTTTTGTTAAATACACTTGACGTGAACTCGATATTGGTTCTCGTACTTTTTACAACGATCATTATATAAAAGGAAAGGAAATGAAAGGACGAGTGAACGAAGCGGGAAGAAAGAAGGGAGGTAGATAGGAAGGAAGGATGGAGGGAGGGAGGGAAGGAGGGAAGAAAAGGAGAGGAGCTAGACATTTTAATGAAAAATAAATCCACCAATCGTTGTACTCCGGTAATCGTCTCATTCGAAACTAAGAAACGCGTTTCTTTTCTATTTATCGGTCTCTCTCTCTCTCTCTCTCTCTCTTTCTCTCTCTCTCTATCATTCTCTTTCTGTTTGTTTGTCAGCGTAAATGCGTACCTCTATTCCATTTTAATTAAGAAAATGAGAGAGAGAGAGAGAGAGAGAGAGAGAGAGAGAGAGAGAGAGAAGGGAAGAACATCATTGGCCTTGCGTTATATACAATTCTTCACTTCTTTCTGTCAAACACACGAGTGTGCATTTTTCTCTCTCTCATCTCTCACTCTCTCTCTCTCTCTCTCTCTCTCTCTCTCTATCTATCTCTCTCCTTCTCTCTGTCTCCGTCTCTTTTTCTCATTCTTTCACTTTTTCTTCTTTCTCGTGTAACGTAACGTCGCAAAGCAAAAGTCGGTACTACGACGCGTGTATGTAGTAGTAGTAGTAGTAGTAGTAGTAGTAGTAGTAGTAGTAGTTGTTGTAGTAGTAGTAGTAATCATAGTAGTAGTAATGGTAGTAGTAATAATGGTGGCGATGGTAGTAGTGGTAGGTAAGTAAAGGACATTGTTATATAGTTTTGTGTGCGGAATACGCGCGAACGAGAAAAATATTTCGTCAAACAAAACGGTTTTCTTCCATACCCTCCCGTTCCCGTTCCCCTCGTGAACCGGAACGTTTTGAACCGCTGGCATAGAACGAACCGTGACTCGACCCATTGTGCATGCTTGGTTCACCTGCGATCTGCCACGTGCACCACTCAACCTCCTTTCATTCTCGAATTTCACTTGTGACAAACCTTGATTCCGCCGTCGTTCACTACTCACCCCTTCCACATATTTTCTCTCTCTCTCTCTCTCTTTCTTTTTCTTTTGGTTTCTAATGTTTTTTTTTCTACCTCTTACACTAGCTTCCATGAAAAGAAAAGAAAAGAAAAAATAGGAAGAAAGGAAGGAGAGAAAAAAATAAAAGAGTGAGAAGAAATATTGGGGTTAATTTGCGGAGAATATGGGTCAGTTAGTTGCCGCAGAGCCACGTGCATTCGCTAAAATACCCTAGCGAACTTCTTAATTTACTCTTTTACCCTCATCCTCTCTCTCTCTCTCTCTCTCTCTCTCTCTCTCTCTCTCTCTCTTTCTCACACTCTTTCTCTCTAGCTTCTTTTTTCCTACGTGCCGGGATTAATAATTCGGTGATAAAGGTGGTGGCCTCCTCACTCTCTCTCTCTCTCTCTCTCTCTCTCTCTCTCTCTCTCTCTCTCGCGGTGGCCCGATTCGGGTCAACTACTTCGAATTAATTTTTCCTGGAGTTTGAGACGCGGCTACTTGAAGGGTTCCAAAACGAGAACGTGAAGCATTGGCGAGAAGTGGCGATGGTAGTTGTGAAGACTAGTAATGGTGGTGTTGGTGTTTTGGGTGTTGGGTGTTGGGTGTTGGGTGTTGGTGATGCTGCTGTTCCTTGCTACTGCTTCGGATTGTGATAGTGGTAGTGGTAGTGGTACGTTGGAGGACGGTACTCTGGTCAAACAAATTGGTCTCGTTGCTCCGTTTTAGGAAGGGCAATATTCGAAATGAATCTACTTTTCAACGTTATTCTCGCTTTTTGGTGGATGTGTGCCGGTTGATCATTTGCCAGTTATTTCTCTCTCTCTCTCTCTCTCTCTCTCTCTCTCTCTCTCTCTCTCTCTCTTTCTGTCTCTTTTACACACGCATACATATGTACGCACGTACGTACACGTTTTGGCAATCACTTTTAATCGTGAAATTAATACGGTCAAACGAATCCGACATATAAAGTGTTTATTATCGAGAAGAAAAAGAAAGATAGACGTCGCTTTTCGTCGAGCGAACATTGCTTCTTTTTATTTATTTTTTTGTTTTATATATGTATATTTGCGATAAATAATAAGCGCGGTTGATCTAATCGATCTTCAAACTTATAATGTGACCGTCGAAAAGCTCACGACGAGAGTTTGTGTGTGCTAATGTTCAAAAGAAGAAAAAGAATAAATAAACAAATAAAAAATAACGAGCAAGAAAATAAAGAAAAATACCTTCACGTTAGTGAACCGATTGAAAAGTGAAAAAAAAAAAACAAAGAAGATTTATTCGTTTCGTACGGTATGATTCACAGGGAAGAAAACAGTTGGGTATTATCGTATGAACGTAAACGAAATAAATTCCGATAAAATCACTCCGAATGATTATTATTGCTCGATAACAAATGTACCCGATAAATGAGTTTCATTAAATGCATAGATTATTTACAGCTAATGGGGCAAACATTTTCTCTTGATGAATTTAAAGAATTAACGATTAATAACGAACCTCGTTTC
This sequence comes from Dolichovespula saxonica, assembly GCA_911387935.1. Taxonomy (NCBI): domain Eukaryota; kingdom Metazoa; phylum Arthropoda; class Insecta; order Hymenoptera; family Vespidae; genus Dolichovespula; species Dolichovespula saxonica. The sequence continues at coordinate 5,949,833 of OU427002.1, read as the reverse complement.
GTTTCGTTTCGTTTCGTTACGTATCGTTCCGTTCCATTCTGTTCCGTTCCGTTCCGTTCCGTTACGTTGCATTGCGTTACATTTCAGCTTTTTCTAATTAGTTCAAAAGTTCATTCACGAGAAAGAAAGAGAAAGAGAGGGAGAAAGAGAGAGAGAGAAGCATGGACGAAAAATTCGAAAGAGGATATAAAGAAGAAAAAGGAAAAACGAAGAAAAAGAAAAACAGAGAGAGAGAGAGAGAGAAAGAGAGAAAGAGAGAGAAATATATATTGCGCTTCGGAAAGGGCCGAGAAGCGCAGCGTAGCGCAGTGGAACGGGTCGCGTTGCACGCGCCGCACTTTTGCGGTCATGCCAGCAACTGTCGACGATATTCGGCTTTGCATGTGTAAGAGGAGTTTCGCGCCGAGTTACCCCCTCGCTATATTAAAGTTTTTTTCATGAATCCATTCATCGCACCAGGCGCTCGTTTCCTTTTCTATCCCTCGCTCTCTCTCTCTCTCTCTCTCTCTCTCTCTCTATCTATTTATCTATATCTCTATCTCTTTCGTTCGATAAACTAGCTAGGTAGAACTAGCTAGCTAGTTAGTTCGTTCGCTCGCATTAGTTTCTTTCTTCTTCCAATCTTTTTTTTCTCAAAAACCACTGCGGGGGGCCCGCATGCCGCCACCACCTCCTCCGAGACTTTTCAATTATCTCTGACGCATACGCGGCACTTCATTTTCACCGTGAAATATGCATTGCAATATGCACGCAACCGCATGAAACCGTGTATGAAACCGTGTATGTATGTATATATATGTATGGATGTATGTATTTATGTATGGTCTAGGAAACGTTTGCCTCCTTCTCTAGTCTTCTCTAAACTCAACATCTTCTTCTCTTGGTACTTCTGTTCGTCGACACGAATCGCATCGATTGCCTTTATACACCATCCTCCTCCATCATCCTCCATCCTCCATCACTTCTCCTGCCTCTTCTTACATCCTTGCAAAAACCCCTTCAAACCAACGATCCTTTAACAGTAGATAGGTACTACCTACTACCTACTACCTACTACCTACTACCTACTACCTACTACCTACTACCTACTACCTACTACCTACTTACTTATCTACCTACCTACCTATCTACCTAACGATCGAAAAGAGCTACGACTTTATTCCTATTTCGAGGATATATATTCTACCTCTTTTATTATGTCTCCATTTCTTTCTCTTATAGAGCGTAATAAAATACAACTGCCGAAGTTCTTTCTCGCGAATGAGGAAGAAGAAAAAGAAGAAGATGAAGAAGAAGAAGAAGTGGAGGAAAAGGAGGAAGAGGAGGAGGAAAAGGAAGACGAAGCCGGGGTAACAGAAAGAGATATGAGAGATGTTATGGCAAGTATTTGCAGTTATTGCAGTTTCACTTGATCTGAACATTATATATATATATATATATATATATATATATATATATATATATATATATATAATATATATATGAAATGTAGGATAAGGTACATTTTATTGAGAAAAATTCAGTAGAATGTTCTTTTCCACGATTTTCATCCCCTCCCCCCCTGATTCTCAGAGACATCATAGATATTTATCTATCGTCATTACTTGCTTTATGAATTTGGATGGTAGGTGTATTATCGCTTTTCCGCGTCATCGCTTTGGAGAAGCCATGGCTAAAGCCATGCTTTGCGTTCGCAGCACGCGCGACGCATTCATTCGTAATAACGATCGGTCCGGGATATCGGACGTTCTTTCGGAAATCGCTCGATAATGTTCTCTTTTATATACGTACATATAACGGGAACGTTTCGCCGTTTACGTCCACGTATTTTGCGTTTAATCGGAAACATACACACACGCACACATAAACGTGCGCGCGCGCGCGCACACACACACTCATATTATTTATATTATATATATATATATATATATATATAATATATGTATAAATATATATATGTATATATATGTATAAATATATATATATATATATATATATATATATATATATATTTATAGTTTATATATACATATATATGAATATACGTAGATGGATACACATATATAGATAAATATGAATGTGTATAACGTGTACGCGTACCTATCTAACCTATCCTACCTACCCTACCTATCTAGTATAAACGTATATAATCTGTCGAACGATATTTATCGATCTGAGCCCCCTCCCATCCCCCTTCGTTCGGTGAAAAATGATTTTCCAGGAATACGGTTACCGGGAACCGAACGAACGACGGCTCTTAAACGATATTTGTACGGTACATATAACGTCTGTTTGCGAGAGGTAAGACGCTCGTACGTTACTATACGACGTCGTACTATCATTTCCACTTCCGGGATAACAGACGGGGGAGATCGTGGAGGAGAGAGGGAGGTTGAGTTGGAGAAGGAGGAGGAAGTAGGGTAAAGAAAGAGAGAGAGAGAGAGAGAGAGAGAGAGAGAGGAAAAACAGACGAGACGATATGACATCGGAAATATGATTTTCGTTCTTCAACAACCTTTAAGGTTTTATAGTTGTGGGTTGGTCTATCTGAGAAAGTGAAAAAGATCAGGAAGATATCGAGCGTAAGAAATTTCTCATGGGTTGTCTACGAGCGTACGAGTAAAAAAAAAAAAGAAAAATAAAAAAATTCGTAATTAACAATAAATACGTTCTAAATTTGTCCTGTGTAAAAGCGAAGACAACTCGTATTTCAATTATAACTTGATTCATTTGGAGGAGGGGTGGAGGGGTTTGTGGGCGGGAGGGATGTTCCTATTTCTTTTTTCTTTCTTAAAAGCAATACGTATATGCCTAGTTATAATATCGAATGGTTAGATACATTTTGAATAATATTACGACGGAATATTATCTATGAGATAAAAGTTCTCGTATTTCGGATAAGTATATGGAGATATTATATATATATATATATATATATATATATATATATATATATATATATATATATATATATATATATACTGTGGGTTATTCTATTTAATATCGAATGAGACATACAGCGTGAGAATGTTTCCGTCATTCTGAGTATGTCCATCACCGGATAATCCAACGAATCCTCGTTCTGACCTATATAGAAATAGCGTATCATCGTTCTCTCTTCGAACTTTATACTATTACACGCACACCTACACACACATACACATATACATGTATATATATACATACATATATATACATACATATACATACATACATACATACATACATATATATATACATACATATATATACATACATATATATACATACATACATATATATATATATATATACATACCTTATGAATCTTGTACCATGATCTACATTATACCGTCTATGCGTTATTAATCTTTCCGAGATACGAAATCGCGAATGTCATTGCTCGTAAATTTCATTAGAAAAGCCTGGATAGGATATTATATTATACGGGATAGGAGAAATTTAAACGGTTATAATAAGAATATCTCTGAAAATATTCATTAGAACGGGGGAAAAAGGATATTTTTAATATTTATTCATTCTCATCCTCAGTTTTTCTTTTTTCTTATCTTCCATTTCTTTTTTTTTATATTATTTTTTCATGTTTCTGTTCCTCACATAAATAATTTTGTTCATTCCTGACCAAGAAACATGTTAAATGATCTAGGCTATAAATATGTACAAAGAACGAGCAAATAATGAAAGTGAAATAGAGAGAGAGAGAGAGAACCAAAAAAGGAGAATACAAAATAAAACGAAAAAACAGGAACGAAGAAGTAAAGCACCAAAGGCCCATATTAAACTTTTTCCCTATTTGTTCTCTTGTTCTCGTCTCTTTTCTCCCTCCTCCCCTTCTCTCTCTCTTTTTCTCTCGTATAACCAACCACCATCATCATCATCATCTCTCTCTCTCTTTCTCTCTCTCTCTCTCTCTCTCCTTCTATCTATCTCATTTTTCCCGTTGCATTTCCATGAAAGTCTCGATGATCACGCGTATACACTATGTCTGTCGATCCTCCCGACTTTCCGAAGCTTGACTCACATTTCCTGAACTTTTCAATTATCTTTGAGCGCGGCGGTGCGCGAAACGTTTCATTCCCGAAACGGTACGAAATATGCGGAACCGACGGTGCGGATTGAAGCGGGCTCAAGCGAGTTGGACGGCGGTAGCCGCACCTCTCGTTATACGTATGCACGTATGTACCTATCCCGCAACTGTGCGGAGATCTCCACTGTCTCTAAGCCCCCTCTATTTATATCGATCTATCTATCTATCCATCTATCCGTCCATCTATCCGTCCATCTATCCATCTAACCATCTAACCATCTATCTATCTATCTCATTCTATATGTCGTGTTGGCGTCGTCGTCTATAGTATCGTCGATTCAAGCACGATGCATTCATGTGCAATTCAAGTTGCATTATCGGTGCATCCGAGCAAAATGGCATTGCTTTTGGTTTTATGTATTAGCATTGTAGTATGTACGTTTAGATATCTCTCTCTCTCTCTCTCTCTCTCTCCATATATATATATATATGTATATAGAGAGACATATATATATATATATATATATATATATATATATATATATATATATATATAGAGAGAGAGAGAGAGAGAGAGAGAGAGAGAGAAAGATAGATAGAGAGAAAGAGAAAGAGACATTGAGATAGCCTTTTAGCATATGAGATAAGAAAATTTTCTTTCGTATGCCCTAAAATCATATTAACATGATATATGAGATAATTTATCAATGTATATATATATATGTATCTATACGTTCTACGTACACACACACATATACATTGTTTATTTACGAAACGAGTCGTTCAACTTCGTGGACATGTTTCTTTTTTATGTGATCCTTCGAATGGGATATCCAAAAGATCGGAGTGTGGTGATAAGGACAAAAAAATTAAGGAGGGCTTAAGGATAGGATGGTTTTCGAAAATGATTCGAGAGATAAGATGATGTAATAAGAGAGAAAAGAAAAGAGAGAGAGAGAGAGAGAGGGAGAGAGAGAGAAAGTACGCATATTATGATAATGCCGCGATCGTTGGAAAATATCAGAATCTTATTCTCGTAAAATCGTTATCGGAATGACTCTTACCTCAGAGTAAACCGCGAAAACCTCCGCCAAGTTTTTCGGTTAATATCTTTACGAGCTGTAATAACTCTTGCTATTATCTCTGAGAGTGCTTTTAGTTCTCTCTCTTTCTCTCTCTCTCTCTCTCTCTCTCTTTTCTTTTTGTTTTTTTTTGTTTTTGTTTCTTTTCTTTATAAAACGTGCCGAATCTCGCTATTCCTCTTTCGGATATCGAATAAGAAAGTTAGTCGTTCGTTATACCTACATATTTCTCTCGTTTTTCCTTCGTGCAAAGGAACATATCCAATTAGGAAGGACTAATTAGTCGGTTTGCCTTTTCAAAATTGTGAGCAATTATCGTAGAAGTCGAGAAAATCCAAAGGGAAAGAGAGATACGAAAAATGAAAAAGAGAGAGAGACAAAGAAATGAAAAGGAGAGGGAGAAAGAGAGAGAGAGAGAGAGAGAGAGAGAGAAGGGTTGAAACGAGAAAAAGAATTTTTTTCAACCCAACTCGGAGGAGATAAATGTTTAAATTAAGATATATAAATCCCCAACAAATTTCCCGCTCGGTCGTCCATCAAATCCGAGTAACGAGCACAATAGGAAGTGGGATACCGTTGGTGGAATGGCGTGTGAAGGGTCATCTCTTTTGCGTTTGCGTGTAGAAAAGTAGAAGCAGACGGATCGTCAGCTGCAATAGCAATAGCTATGGCAGCGGTATCACTAAGCGAGAGAGCAAGCAACAACAACAAAAGTAAAAAAACAACAACAACAACAACAACAACAACAGTAACAACAACGGTAGCGAGAGTAGCAACAAGAGGAACAACAATAGCAATAGTAGTAGAGAGGTGCGGCAGCCTTTACTTATTTCTCTTAAACACGCGAGAGATCCAAGAAAAAGAAGAAATTTATACGTTCGCGAGAGAAAGCACGAGACTTTGTCTGACGAGAGGAGGAAGAAGAGGAGGAGGAGGAGGAAGAAGAAGAAGAAGAAGAAAGAAAAGGAAATAGAAAAAGAAAAGAAAAAAGAATGAAAGACAGAAAAAAAGTGTTATCTCTTTT